>JAQQSK010005234.1:0-20336 GCA_028658325.1 Potorous gilbertii
TATCCTCCCTTAGAACGAAAGATACTTGAGTCTAGGGCAATAGATGATAGATAGATAGATAGATGGACAGAATGATTTTTGACTCTAGTGGATAACACAGTTCCTTCCATTTGCTTAGTATGTGTTGTATTTATTGAATTGCACAAGACTAAGTAATACATAAATTTTGTCCTGGTTTCTAAAACACATGCAAAGAAGGTTAATTATTCAAACTTTAGACTAATGAACTTGATGTCAGATGTCATATTAAGGATCCCAAAAGATTTTGACGCGTTGAACTAAGGGGCCAAATTTAACATGATGAAATGAAATAGTAATAAAATGAAAATTATTAACACGAGTTCTTTTTAAATCTTTGTCCAAATTACAAGCTGAGAAAGATGTGACTCAATAGCAGGGTATGGGAAGTGGAAGAGGGCCCTGGATGTTTCAGGGGAAAGCAATATTAGTATGCATCGACTAGGACATCACAAAAAAGTATAGTGTCCAGAGCAAGGAAGATATCAATTTTAATAGACTTTGTCCTGGACAGAACACATCTGGTATATTGTATTCAGTTCAGGGTATGACATTTTGGGAAGGACACTTATTAGCTGAAAAATGTCTGGAAAAGTGTGATGTATGATCATGATTCTAAGTCTGCTCAAAACAATGCTGTACACAAATCACTGGAAGGAACTACAGATGTTTAGCCTGGAGAAGGGAAAATATAGAGAAGACTTCAGCTTAATACAAAGAAGAACTTTCTAAGAATTAGAAGTATCTGCAATTAATTTGTCTGCCTTGTGATACAATGTTTCCTAATGTTGGTGATGTTAAATTATATTATCCCCTCATTTGGGGATTGCAAAACTGTTTCATACATCTGACAAAGACTGACCCTAGGCACTCTCAGGTACTTGGGAACACTGAGGTCATAAGATGTGGGTTTCTGTAGGACAATTAGCTCAAGGTTTGGAGTATGGATGGATTGGGACAGCAATTTGTTTCAATTTATACAATTACTTTCTTGAAATGCCAAATCAAGATCCTTTGTCACCTGATTTATACTTCACTCCCACCTCTCCTTATGCTTTACCCTTCCTAAATCTACTCTTGGCTCTCACCATGACCTCTGGTCCTCCAGCCCCCAGGCCTTTCTCAGGTCATCACAGCTGTTCTGTCCATACTCGACTTCCTTCTCTGCCTCACACATGTTCAACTCTATACTCCCCTGTATTCTCAGTTCCCTTCCTGCCTTTTTCCTATTGCTTTTCATTCCTTGCCCAAATTCAACCCTGAATTACACCTATCATCCACCTCCTCCACTCCTACTTATGATTCTGTTAAGTAAACAGCTGGAGTAAATCACACAATGCATTGATCAGGTCCACTATTAACTTAAATTCTTAACTCTGGGGTCCTTACTTTAGCAAGGCAATCATTTTACCTAACTAATCGTCTTAACCCAGTCACATTAGTGTTTATTCCAAACCTTGTCTTCTCTCCTCAAGCCTTCCACAGTACCCTCTTCCACTACCCTTTTACCTGGGAAACTTTCCTTCATACTTTACTATGAAAATCAAGGCCATTCATGGTGAGTTCCCTCTAAATACCTTCTCATCTTATGACTTCTTGACATCTTCCTCTCTTCCTTTCTTCTAGTCACTGATGGATTTTTTCCCCAATAAGGTCCTAGTTGATCCTTTTTCTCGCTCAATAAAAAAGGTTAAGTGATTTGCCCAGTCATACAGCTAGTAAGTGTCTGAAACCACCAGATTTCAATTCAGATCTTCCTGATTCCAGGCCCATGTTCCATCCACTGCATCACCTAGATGTCCTCAATTTTTTGTTTTACATTTCTTCATTGTTAATGGTTGTTGCTGTTGTTCAGTCATTCCTTCATGTTCAAATCTTTATGACTCCATTGACCATAATGTTCATGAGGTTTTCTTGGTAAAGGTACTGGAGTGATTTGCATTTCCTTCTCCTGTGAATTAAGGCAAACAGAAGTTAAATGACTTTCCCAGGATCATACAGCAAGTATTTGAGGCTAGATTTGAACTCAGGTCTCCCTCCCTGGGTCTTTCTGGCCCAGGGCTCTACCCACTGATTCACCTAATTTCCCCCTTCTCCCCCTTCTCCACACACATAGTAGAACCTAAAATGGCTGGCTACTCACAGAGAAAAGAGTTGTTTTGCAGAGCCTGTAAAGTGTTTTGCTAACAAAAACTAAATAAAGAAATAAAGTCCCTGAAAATTAGATATTTCACCGTTTGGTCCAACATGCTTAAAAATGAATGTTGATTGATATGTAACTTAATGTACTTAAGTAATTGTTTGTTTATTTTCTTAAGGTTTTTTGTTGTTTACTGGTGTATCAATGACATGGAGCAGGGAAATCAGTCTATTGTCTCTGAATTTCTCCTCCGGGGGATCTCCCATTGGCCAGAATATGAGCAGATTCTTTTTGGACTCTTTCTATTTATGTACCTGGTGACTATGGTTGGGAACCTACTCATCTTCTTGGCCATCATCTCTGAAGCTCGTCTCCACACCCCCATGTACTTTTTTCTGGCCTGCCTCTCTTTAGCTGACATTGGTTTATCTTCTACCACTGTTCTGAAGATGCTAGTGAATATGTATACCCAATGTCACACTATTTCCTATGTAGGGTGCCTAACACAGCTTTACTTTTTCCTGACTTTTGGTGATCTAGATAGCTTTCTGCTGGCTGTGATGGCATATGACCGGTATGTGGCCATCTGTCGCCCTCTCCACTATACCACGGCCATGAGCCCCAAGTTCTGTATCCTTCTTGTGAGTGTATGTTGGGTTCTCACTAATCTTGTTGCCCTGATTCACACCCTCCTCATGACCCATCTTTCTTTTTGTGTGATAGGGGAAGTGTCTCAATTTTTTTGTGATATCGGTCCCCTTCTGAGGCTGTCCTGCTCTGACACTCATATCAATGAGTTGATGGTTTTTGCTGTTGGTGGCCCAGTTATGACAATCCCTTTCCTATGTATTGTGGCCTCCTACATCCACATTGTCTCAGCCATCCTGAGAATTCCATCAGGGAGTGGAGGAAGGCGTAAAGCCTTCTCTACCTGTGGTTCCCACCTCTCTGTAGTTTGTGTGTTCTATGGAACCGTTCTGAGTGCTTATTTCTGTCCCTCATCAGTATACTCCACTGAGGAGACAGCATCATCCGTGGTCTACACAGTAGTCACCCCAATGCTGAACCCTTTCCTCTATAGCCTGAGAAATCAGGATATGAAGGCAGCCTTAGGAAGCCTTCTAAGAGGTAGGTTATTTATCTCCCAGGCTCAATGATCCTTGTCCCACCTCACGTCTCTCAAAATACACACACACGTATGTGTGTGTGTATATGTGTGTATACTTAATGTGTGTATACTTAATGTGTGTATACGTAATATTAAAGATCAGTTCAATTGGTTCAAAATGATTTGCAACTACTTACATTTTCATTCATTAATATTAATTTTTAAAATGCCAACACTTTTCCCCTCAAGCTCTCTAAGTCTCCATCAGGGTCTATTCCAGGGCTTCATATTATTATATTTTCTAGCAAAGATTACCAGAGGCAGCTGAGTTCCAGAAAGCAATTAGCATCCCTTAATTGTCAGAGAAGAGCATGATCAGCCACACATGAAGGTCAGCCCACTTTCCTCATCTGCAACTAATCATAAAGCTTTTCCATTACCTCAACCCCTGCTCTCCTTTGTGATCTCAATGAACATGGTCTTTTAAATCCCTTTGTAATTGCTGACCCACTGAGGGGGGAAGTCTGATACAATTTATTAACAATTATAATGCCACTATTAATAAACTGTTATCTTGCCTGGAAAACTTGCCTCAGTTTACTTTTGTCGCATTTTTACTCACCATAGTTCAATATCTCAACTTTAACAAGCCCTAGGAAATACATGCTCAGTTAAACCTTTGAGGATGAGAAAGGAAAAGAAAAGGGAAATTTGAAAAAGGGAAAAGGAAAAGTAAAGGAGAAAGACGGAAAGTGAAAAAGAGAGGGGGAGGACGAAGAGACATAAAAATGGCTGTTTAGAAAACTTAGGTACATTTAGTTGGGTTGTGAATTACATACTTTAGCTCTGGGACTTGAGATCCTGTTGAGCTATAAGCTTATCTCTACACTCTAGGTTGGGTTGGATTCTGGAGAGATTGCACTGAACTAGAAGCAGTATGGCATACTGGATAGATTATAAGAGTTGAAGTAAGAAAGTCCAGGTTCATATCATCAGGTACTTACAGCTATGTGGAAAGTCACAACCTCTCACACCCTCAGGTCCTCATCTGGGAAATGAGGGAGTGCACTAGAACTAGATGGTCTCTAGCATCCTATCGAGCTCAAAATCTATACCCCTACAATTTGTGATCCTATGAACTGCTAGCTCCTTGATTTCATAGCTTTACTTATATTAAAATGTGGGGGGGTAGATAGAAAACCTTATGGAATTTAGAAATTACAAATGATGTATAGACAACATATTTTCATCAGAAATATAAAAAAATACTGATTTTATTTCATCCTAAATCTGCCATCAGAAAATTCTGAGAGCATCCCAGAATAAGATGAAGTATTTCTGTGATTAGTATATCTATGTGAGAGATATCTGTGCAGCAGTTGGATCCTCATAATTGTCTCATTTGCTAAGGAGACCTCCAGGAAATTCCACTCCTTGGGACCTGAAATTTCTCATCTCTCTTGCAAATTAACCACTTGTGGTTGTCAGTTATATCCCATTAGACAAACTAGTGATGAAACTGCAGTACTTGCACCAAGTGGATCTTGTCCTGGAAGCTTGTTTTAGCAACAAATCCCCTGACAGCCTAGAGTCTCCCAAAGCAAAAAAGATTCCTTAGTAATATAGTTACTAACTTTCCAAATTTAACAAATGTGAAAACATAAGAAATATCCCAAGGGTTAAATCATGGATTCACTTCATCCAGAATCCAAGGGACCTGTTGTAGGAGACTAATCCTGTCTCTAATGATGTCAATCTCATTAACTTCATGAATATGCCTCAGAACAGCCTTAGTTTTTTTGTTGTTTTATTTTTAAGGTTATTTAGCCTAAGGATATCAAAATCATGGAATGCCTTTATCATCAAAATTTAAGAGTCAAAGACCCTTAAAATTGCAAAAGATTTTTGTATAATCTTATCTAAACTCCTACCCAGTACAGGAAATTTGCCTACAATAATTTTAAAAGTTGATACTCTAGACCCATATTTGAATATTTGCAGTGATAAAGAGCTCACTACCTTAAAAATAAGTCATTCCTTTGCTGAGCATCCCTGAATTCTACTCCCCAGTAAATTTTTCCATTGGTCATAGGCCAGCCTTCTAGAACCTCACAAAATAAGTTAAATAATCTCTGTCTGATATCTCTTCAAATCTTAAAGCTTGATTATTTCAGTCTTTTCTTCTCCAAACTAATAATACCACACTCAAAGTCTTTTTAATTCTTCTGCATTTGGCATAGTTTTGAGTTCCTTCATCAAACTGGTTGGTCTGGTCTGGACACACTCAAATTTGTCAATACACTTTTAAAAACATGATGTCCAGAAGAAAATGCAATTATCCAGATGTGGTAAACCAAGAAAGAGGATAGTGGCACCACCATCTCCCTCATTGTGTTTTTTTAATTAATGTATTTGTTTTAAGTTTTCCACAAACACTTCCATAAGTCTTAGATTTTCACCCTATCCCTCTCCCCTACCTCCTCGATATGGCACACAATTTTACATGGGTTCTACACATACCTTCTCATTAAACACATTTTCATATTAGTCATGTTGCACAGAAGAATTAAAATGAATGAGAGAAACCATGAGGAAAACTCAAATAAAACAAAACATAACATGAGAGAAAATATTCTGCTTCATTCTGCATTCCAATTCCATAGTTCTTTTCCTGGATGTGGATGGCATTTTGCCTCAAGAGTCCTTTGGGAATGTTTTAGGTTCTTGCATCACTCTGAAGGTCTAAGTCCACCAGAAAAATTCTTCATACACTATGGTTTTTAACTGTGTACAACGTTCTCCTGGTTCTGCTCTTTTCACTCAACTTCACTACAGGTAAGTTCTTCCAGGCTTCTCTGAAGTCTTCCTGGTCATCATTTCTTATAGAACAATAGTATTCTATTACATTCGTATACCACAATTTGTTCAGTAATTCCCCATTTGATGGGCATCCCCTCAATTTCCAGTTGTTGGCCACCAAAAAGAGAGCTACTACAAATATTTTTGTACACATGAGGCCATTTCCCATTTTTATGATCTCATTGGCATACAGTCCTAGAAGTGACATTGCTGCATCAAAGGGTATGCACCCTTTGGGCATAGCTCCAGATTGCTCTCCAGAACGGTTGAATTAGTTCACAGCTCCAAAAACAATGAATTAGTGTTCCAACTCTCTTAGATTTTCTACAGCATTTATCATCCTCCTGTTTTGTCATGTTAGCTAAGGTGATAGGTGTGATGCAGTACCTCAGAGTTGTTTTGATTTGCATCTCTCTTATCAATGATGATTTAGAGCATTTTTTCACATGACTATGGATAGCTTTAATTTCTTCCTCTGAAAACTGCCTGTTCCTATCCTTTGACCATTTGTCAGTTGAGGAATGACTTGTATTCTTGTACATTTGACTCAGTTCTCTATATATTTTAGAAATGAGGGCTTCATTACAGATACCAGTTGCAAAAATTCTTTCCCAGGGGGATGGAGCAAAGACAGCCAAGTAGAAGGAAGGACCTACTCTCGCACTACTCCCATAGCCCATAAAATACCTGTGAAAATGACTCTAAACGAATTCTAGAGCAGCAGAAGCCACAAAACAACATAGTGAAAGAGATTTCCAGCCCAAACCAGTCTAAAAAGCTAACAGGAAAGGTCTCTCAGACCAGGCTAAGAGTGGAGTGCAGCCGTCTTTCGGCCGGGTGGCAAGGCAAGTACAGGACTGGAGTAGACTTCAGGATGTGGAATTATAGGCAGCAGCTGCAGTTCTCAGATTTCTCAACCCACAAACACCAAAGCCAGCTTCAAAAGTCAGTAAGAAAGCCTTTCATCTGGGTGGGAAGGGAGCATTGTCCTCCTCAGGCTCAGCCCCCGGCCCCAGGGTGGTGGCAGCCACTGCAGTAGCAGCATCCATTTTGGGAGCCCTCAGCCTAAAGACTCTAGGAAAATCGACCTGCTGATCTCAAGGTCAGGCTGAGTGGCTGCCCTTAGGTGAGGAGGAGCACTGGTATGGTGGAGCTGGTGTAGGCTTTGGAGAGAATCCTGGGCAGAAAAGCATGCAGTTGCTCCCAAAGAATGCAGACCAGGAGAGGAGTAAACTCCTCTCCCTTGATTGTGCCACCTTAGAGGAACTGAGAACTTACAGGTCCCCAGAGTATAGCATCCACTTGACAAAGGACTCAAAAGTCAAGTAACTGGCAGGAAAAATACCCCCAAAAGGGAAAACTATGACTATGGAAGGTTCTTTTTTGGCAAAAAGGTATTTTCTTCCATCCTTTTGGACGAGGAAGAACAAAGCATACCATCAGAGGAAGACATCAATGTCAAGGCTTCTGCGTCTGAAACCTCCAAAATAAATTTTCAATGATCTCAGGCCATAGAAGAGTTCAAAAGAGATTTTGAAAATCAAGTAGGAGAGGTGGAGGAAAAATTGGGAAGAGAAATCAGAGAAATGCAAGAAAATCATGAAAAGTGAGTCAACAGCTTGTTAAAGGAGATCCAAAAAATACTGAAGAAAATAACATCTTTAAAAATAGACTAATCCAAATGACAAAAGAGGTCCAAAAAGCCAATGAGAAGAAGAATGCTGTAAAAAGCAAAATTAACTGAATGTAAAAGGAGGTCCAAAACGTCACTGAAGAAAATAGTTCTTTAAAAATTAGAATGCAGCAGATGGAAGTTAGTGACTTTATGAGAAACCAAGAAATTACAAAACAAAACCAAGAGAATGAAAAAACAGTACACATTGTGAAATATCTCATTGGAAAAACAGCTGACCTGGAAAATAGATCCAGGGGACAATTAAAAATTATGGTACTACCTGAAAGCCAGGATCAAAAAAAAAGAAAAAGAAAATAGACATCATCTTGCAAGAAATTATCAAAGAAAACTCCCCTGATAATCTAGAACCAAAGGGTAAAATAAATATTGAAAGAATCCACTGATCACCTCCTGAAAGAGATCCAGAAAGGAAAACTCCTAAGAACATTTGAGCCATATTCTGGAGTTCCCAGATCAGGGACAAAATATTGCAAGTAGCCAGAAAGAAACAATTTGAGTATTGTGGAAATACCATCAGGATAACAGAGGATCTAGCAGCTTCTACATTAAGGTTTTGAAGGGCTTGGAATATGATATTCCAGAAGTCAAAGGAGGTAGGATTAAAACCAAGAATCACCTACCCCGAAAAACTGAGTATAATACTTCAGGGAAAAAAATAGTCATTCAATGAAATAAAGGATTTTCAAGAATTCTTGATGAAAATACCTAGATGAATAGAAAATTTGACATTGAAACATAAGAATCAAGAGAAGCATGAAAAGGTAAACAGGAAAGAGAATTCATAAGGAACTTACTAAAGTTGAACTGTTTACATTCCTACATGGAAAGATAATATTTGTAACTCTTGAAACTTCTCTCAGTATTTGGGTAGTTGGAGGGATTTTATATATATAGACAGAGGACACAGAGTGAGTTGAAGAGGAAGGGATAATATCTAAAAAAAAATAAAATTAAGGGGTGAGACAGAAATAATTTGGGAGGAGAAGGGGAGAAATTGAATGGGGCAAATGATCTCTCATAAAAGAGGCAAGAAAGAACTTTTTCAATGGAAGAGGAAAAAAGCAAAGCTTACTCTCATCACATTTGGCTTAATGAAGGAATAACATGCACACTTAATTTGGTATGAAACTCTATGTTATGCTACAGGAAAGTAGGGAAGAAGGGCATAACTGGTGTGGAGGGAATGATAGAAAGGAGGGGAAATAGGAGAAAGGAGTAATTAGAAGCAAACACTTTTGAGGAGGGATGTTAAAAGAGAGAATAGAATAGATGGAGAGCAGGATAGCATGGAGGAAAATACAGTCTTTCACAACATTAGTGTGGGTCTTTTGCATAACTACACATGTATAGCCTATATCGATTTGCATGCCTTCTCAGTGGGGATGGGTGGGAAAGAAGAAAGGGAGAGAAGTTGGAACTCAAAATTTTAGGAATGAATGTTGAGAATTGTTTTTGAATGTAACTGGGAAATAATAAATTTGGTAATGGGGTATAGAAATCTATCTTGCCTTACAAGAAAAGAGAGGAGATGGGGAAAAGGAAAGGGAGGGGTGTGATAGTAGGGAGGGCCAGTTGAGGGAAGGGACAATCAGAATGCTTGGTGTCTTAGGGTCGGGGTAGAGGAGAGATGGGGAAAAAATTTAGAACTCAAAAATTTTGTGCAAATGAAAGTTGAAAATTAAAAATAATTTTGTTAAAAAGTTTCTTTCCCAGTTTTCTGCTTATCTCTTAATCTTGGTTACATTGTGTTTGGTAGTACAAAAACTTTTCAATTTAATGTAATCAAAATTATCCATTTTGCAATTCTAAATGTTCTCTGTCTTTTGTTTGGTCCCAAATTTCTCCATTCTCCATAAGTCAGAAAAATACACTACTCCTTGCTGTCCTAATCTGTTCCTAGTATCAGTGTTTATATCTAGGTCATGTTCCCATTTAGACTGTATTCTTGTGTATGGTGTCAGGCATTGGTCTAGGCCCAGTTTTCACCACACTGTGATCCAGTTTTCCCAGCAGTTCTGTCAAAAAGTGAGTTCTTATCATAGAAACTGGTGTCCTTGGGTTTATCAGACAGTATTTTGCTATATTCTTTGACTATTGTGCCTTGAGTATCTAACCTATTCCACAGGTCTTCCTCTCTAAGAGGTTTTGATGATTGTTGCTCTATAATAGAATTTGAGGTCTGATAGGGCTAGACACCATCCCTAGTATTTCTTTTCCCTAATTTCCTTAATATTCTGGACCTTTTGTTCTTCCAGATGAATTTTGCTATCATTTTTTCTAGCTCTAGAATATGTTTTTCTGCTAGTTTGATTGGTATGGCACTGAATAAGTAAATTAATTTAAATACAATTATCATTTTTATTATATTATCTCAACCTACTCATGAGCAACTGATGTTTTTCCACTTACTTAAATCTAGTGTTATCTCTGTGAAAAGTGTTTGGTAGTTGTCTTCATATAGTCCCTGGGTTTGTTTTGTCAGTTCAACCAGCAGATATTTTATAGTGTCTACAGTACCTTTAAATAGAATTTCTTTTTCTTTCTCTTGCTGTTGTTACCAGCATATAGAAATGCAGATGATTTGTGTGGGTTTATTTTGTAATCTACAACTTTCCAATGTTGTTTATTATGTCAAGTAGATTTTTACTTGATTCTCTAGGATTCTCTAAGTATTTCATCATATCATCTGCAAAGCGTAATGACTTAGTTTTTTTCTTTGCCTGTTCTAGTTCCTTCAATTTCTTTTTCTTCCCTTATTGCCAAAGTTAGCATTTCTTGTATCATATTAAATAACAGTGGTGATAATGGGCATCCTTGTTTCACCTCTGATCTTATAGGAAATGAATCTAGCTTATCATCATTGCATATAATGTTTGCTGATGGTTTTAGGTAGGTACTAGTTATTATTTTATAGAAAACTCCATTTACTCCTATGCTCTCCAGTGTTTTCAATAGGAATAGGTGTTGTGTTTTTGTTGAAAGGTTTTTCTGAATCTATTGAGATAATCCTATGTTTTCTGTTAGTTTTGTTGTTGATATGAGCAATAGTGTTGATGGTTTTCCTAATATTGAACCAGTCCTGCATTCCTGGTATAAATTCAACCTGAATATAATGTATTATTTTCATGATAAGTTGCTGTACTATTTTGCTAATATCTTGGAAAAAAAATTTTTGCTCTATATTCATTAGAGAAATTGGTCTGTCATTTTCTTTCTCTGTTTTGGCTCTTCCTGGTTCAGTTCTCAGAACTATATTTGTATCATAAAAAGAATCTGGTAGGACTCCTTCTTCACTAATTTTCCCAAATAGTGTATATAGTTTTGGAAATAACTGTTCTTTAAATGTTTGATAGAATTCACCTGTAAATCCATCAGGCTCTGGAGATTTTTTCCTAGGGGGTTCATTGATGACCTGTTCAATTTCTTTTTCTGAGATGGAATTATTTTTTAAATATTCATCCATCTCACTTAGACTGTCAAATTTGTGGGCATACAGTTGGGCAAAGTAATTTCTAATTATTGTTTTATTTTCCTGCTCCTTGAAGGTGAGTTAACTCTTTTCATTTTTGATCTTGCTAATTTGATATTCTTTTTTTAAATCAAATTGAACAAGGGTTTATCAATTTTATTGGGTTTTTCATAAAACTAACTATTTGTCCATTTATCAGTTCAATTGTTTTCTTAATTTCCATTTTATTAAACCTCCTTTGATTTTCAATTTTTCTTTTTCTAACTCTTTCAGTGTATACCCAATTCATTGATCTCCTCTTTCTCTATTTTATTCATGTGGGCATTCAATGATATAAAACTTCTCCTAAAATCTGCTTTTGCAGCATTTCATAAGTTTTAGTAGGTTGTCTCATTATTGTCATTGTCTTGAATGAAGTTATCAATTGTTTCTATGATTTGTTTTTTAACCCACACATTCTTCAAAATTAGATTTTTTACTTTCCAATTAATGTTAGTCTACCTTTCCATGGCCTTTTATTACATATAATTTTATTGCATTATGATCTGAGTAGGATGCTTTGACTATCTCTGCCTTTCTGTACTAGATTGTGAGGATTTTGTTCCCTAATACATGGTCAAATTTTATATATGTGACATGTACTGCTGAGAAAAAGGCATATTCCATTCTATCCCCATTCAATTTCCTCCAGAGATCTATCATAGCTACCTTATTCAGGTTTCTATTCATCTCCTTAATTTCTCTCTTGTTTAGTTTGAGGTTAGACTTATCAAGTTCAGAGAGGAGAAGGTTGAGTTCCCCAATGAGTATAGTTTTGCTGTCTATTTCTTCCTGTAATTCCCCTAATTTCTCCTCTAAGAATTTTCACACTATACCACTTGGTGCATACATATTTATTAGTGATATTGCTTCATTGTCTATGGTGCCTTTTTGCAGAATATAGTTTCCTTTCTTATCTCTTTTGATTACATATATTTCTGCTTTTGCTTTGTCTGATATTAGAATTGTTACTCCAGTTTTTTTTTTTTATATCAGCTTAAACATAACTTATTCTGCTCCAACATTTTACTTTACCATGTGTATATCCCCCTGTTTCAGATGTGTTTCTTGTAAACAACGTATTGTTGGATTATGGCTTTTAATCCATTCTACTACCCACCTCTGTTTTATGGGAGTGGTCATTCCATTAACATTCACAGTTATGATTACTATCTGTGTCTTTCCCTCCATTCTATTTCCCCTCATTTATAATTTTTAGTTCTCTCTTCTCCCTTCCCCTCCACAATAGAGTTTTATTTTTTGACCACCACATTGTTCAGTTTTCCCTCCCTTCTATTATTCCCTCTTTCTTTATTTCCTCCTTTCCTGTATTCCTTCTTCCCTGTCTTTTAGCCTCTTTCTTTCTTTCACATTTCCCTCCTACTGCCTATAGGACAAGTTAAATTTCTATACTTAAGCGAGTTTGTTGTTCCCTCCTTGAACCAAATCAGATGAGAGTAAATCTCAAACAGTGCTCATCTTCCTTCCCTTTCCCTCTACTGTATTATATTTTTGTACCTCTTCCTGTGATGTAATTTACCTTTTTCTGCCACCTGCTTTTAATATTTCCTGTTAAAATCCCTTCACACCCTTAAATCACATTTTAATCATCACATAACTTAATTTATGTCCACTCCCTCTATCTATGTATATCCCTTTAAAATAGCAACAAATATACAATTCTGAAGATTAACAAGCATCATCTTCCCTTATAGGGATGTAAACAGCTTGACCATATTGAATAATAAGCTGTTTTTTCCTCCTGTTTACCTTTTAACACCTCTATTGAGATTTGCATTTGAAGATCAAATTTTCTAATGAGCTCTGGTCTTTTCATCAGGATGGTGTGGAAATCCCTTATTTTATTGAATGCCTATCTCCTTGCCTTAAATACTATCTTCAGTTTTGCTGGGTAATTGATCCTTGATTGTAGTCCAACTCCTCTGAGTTGTTTCTTTCTGGCTGCTTGTGGTATTTTCTCCTTAACTTGATGGTTCTGGAATTTGACAACAATATTCCTTGGTGTTTTTAGTTCGATATTTCTTTTATGAGGTGATCGGTGGATTCTTTCAATGACTATTTTGCCTTCTAGATCTAAGACCTCAGAGTAGTTTTCCTTGATCATTTCTTGGAAGATATTGTCCAGGCTCTTTTTTTCATCATGGATTTCTGGTAGACCAATAATTATTAGATTTTATCTCCTGGATATATTTTGTAGATCAGTTGTTTTTCCAGTGAAATAGCTTACAGTTTTTTCTATTTTTTTCATTCTTCAGGTTCTGTTTGACTGATTCTTGATGACTCATAGAGTCGTTAGCTTCTACTTGTCCAGTTCTAGTTTTTAATAGATTGCTTTCTTCAATTAACTTTTGAATCTCCTTTTCCATTTATCCAATTGTTCTCATTAGATTTTGCATCTCTTTATATGTTTGTCCAATTTTATTTTTAAATTTTTCCATGAATTCTGTTTTCATATTTTAAAATCTTTGGCCAATTTCTTCTCTGCCTCTCTAATTTTGCTTTTAAAATTCTTCTTAATCTTTTCCAAGAATGCTCTTTGGATTTGAGAGTTTGGAGCAGCTCATCTGAATCTCAGCACTCAGTGTTGACTTGGCAGAACTGGAAGTGAGGTGTTTGTGGAAAGGAAACTCAGAAGTCAAGTAACTGACTAGGAAAATGCCCAAAAAAAGGAAAAAAATAAGACTGTAGAAGATTACTTTTTTGAGGAACAGGTGTCTCCCCCCATCCTTTCCAATGAGGAAGAATAAGGCATACTGTCAGAGGAAGTCAAGGTCTCTGCCTCCAGGGCCTCTAAAGGAAACCCAAATTGGGTTCAGTCAATAGAAGACCTAAAAAACAAGTTAGCAGCTTACTAAAGGAGAACCAAAAAATGATGAGGAAAATAACAGCTTTAAAAAGAGGCTAACTCAATTGGAAAAAGAGATCCAAAAAGCCAATGAGGAGAAGGAGGTTTTAAAAAGCAGAATTAACCCAATGGAGGAGAAGGTTCAAGAGCTCACTGAACAAAATAATTCATTGAAAGACAGAATTGAGTTCAGGGAAATAAATGATTGTGAGTTAAAATAAGCAGTTAGTAAACAAAACCAAAAATTTGAAAAAAATAGAAGAGAATGTGAAATATCTCATTGGAATAGCAACTGACCTGGAAAATAGATCCAGGAGAAGTAATTTAAAATTTATGAGACTACCTGAAAACCATGATCAAAAAAGAGCCTAGAGATTATCTTCCATGAAATTATCAAGGAAAACTGCCTTGATAGTCTAGAACCAGAGGGCAAAATAAATATTGAAAGAATCCACCAATTATGTTCTGAAAGAGACCCAAATAGAGAAACTCCTAGGAATATTGTGACCAAATTTCAGAGTTCCCAGATCAAGGAAAAAATACTGCAAGTAGCTAGAAAGAAACAATTTGAGTATTGTGGAAATAAAATCAGGATAACACAGGATCTGGTAGCTAAAACAAGGAATTGAAGGGCTTGGAATGGGATATTTCAGAGGTCAAAGGAACTGGGATTGAAACCAAAAATCACCTACCCAACAAACCTGAGTATAATACTTCAAGGGAATAAATGGTCATTCAATGATATAGAGGTCTTTCAATTATTCATATTGAGGAAAAGGCTAGATCTGTCTGAAAATTTGACTTCCCAAGACAAGAATCAAGAGAAGAATGAAAAGGTAAACAGGAAAGAAAAATCATAAAAGACTTTCTAAAGCTGAACTGTTTACTACATGGAAAGAAAATATTTATAACTCGAATCATTTCTCAGTATTTGGGTAATGTAGAGATTGTGCATGCACACTCACACACATATACATACATAGAGAGAGAGTACAGGGTGTGTTGAATCAGAAGTGATGATATCCACACTCAAAAAAATAAAATAATATAAAAATTAAGGGGTGAAGGAGGAAAATAATGGGAAGAGAGGGAGAAATGGAACAGGGCAGGCTATAACTCATAAAAGAGATAAGAAAAATCTTGTTCAGTGGAGGAGAAAAGGGAGAAGGGGAGAGGGGAAAAATGAAGCTACTCCCTCCACTAGTGGCTAAAGGAGGGAATAACATGCTCACTAAATTTGATATGAAAATTTATGTCACACCACAGGAAAGTAGGAGAGGAGGTGACAAATGAAGTGAGGGGAATGTTAGAAAGGAGGGCAAATGGGAGAAGGGAGTCACTAGAAATAAACACTGTTGGGAAGGGACACGGTCTATTGTGGGGAAAAAATAAGAGGGGATAGAGTAGAACAGAGGGTAATATAATTAGTATTATACAACATGATTATTATGGAAGTCTTTTGCAAAGCAACACATACTTAGTCTGTATTGAATTGCTTGCCTTCTCAGTGGGGCTGGGAAGGGAGGAAGAGAAGGAGAGAAGTTGGAATTCAAAGTATTAGAAAGGAATGTTGAGAATTTTTATGGCATATAATTGAGAAATAAGAAATACAGGGAATGGGATATAGAAATTTTTCTTGCCTTACAAGAAATGAGATATGATGGGGATAAGGAAATGGTGGGGTGTGATAGAAGGGAAGGCATATTGAGGGAAGGAGTAATCAGAAAGCAAGGTATTAGAAAGTGGGGGTAGGGGAGTAATGGGGAGAAAAATTGGACATGTTACAAAGTGAGATAGAACCAATTAGTATTAAAACAATTGACTGAATCAATTACTGAGAATAAATCAATGACATCTTTAGTTTGGGGAAAAGAATTTTTATCTAAATTTCTGAGAAGACTGTAACCTTTGGCAAAATTTGGCATTGATGGAAAAGTTAAGGTTTTAATGGTAAATTTGATTTTATGATTGTCATTTAATCAGGAACTAGAACATATATAGAAAGGCATGTAAGCCACTTAATCTTGCCTCAAAAGATGCTCCTTAGTCAAAGTGAAATTATAATCATATTTGAAACCTGGTTATTGGAACTTGCCATTTTTAGATGCTATGGGACTATTAAGTGACTGTTCTTCTGGATCTAACTCCAGGTATGGATAACAAAAAAGGTGGTCTGAGCCTCCAATCCATGATGCCAGTAAGCCTGTGAGATGCTGGTATGAACTGCAAAAGTTGATCTCATGGGAAGTGTAGGAGATCAGCTGTTCGGCCTGGGCTGAGGTAGGACTCTTCTGACTTAATTTTCCCACTGACACCTGGCAGACTTTGAGCCTGACTGAATACAAATAGACAATTTAATCCTGTCTGTAATCGACATGAAGTTGAGGGGATATTGTGTCCCTGCAATGTCCCTACTCTTGGAGGCAATTTCCTATAGTCAAAAGTTTGTAAGCTTAATACCAGATCTATTAAATTATAGATTATTGGTAGGAGAATATCTGAGTTTAAGTCTAAAGTTAAGCTATTAGGCATAGGACTTTAGATCAACCACAGTAAGTTAGGGTCCTTTAATTCTTAGTAATGCTGTGGAGACAATTAGGTCAAGAGCTTGTGAAGTCAGCAACATTAATATTATTTGTGTCTCAGTTGATTAATGTTTAAAAAAAAATTCTTTTGTGATCCATATAGTAAACGCTTTAAAAAGAGGTATCATCTGACCAAAAGTTGGAATTGTTTTATGTGATAGGAACTGTGTTAAAAATGAAAAATAAAATTTAAAAACAAATAAGAGGTTTGGGAGCAGAGAAGATTTTGAATTGCATATATAACTGAACATGGAAAGAGGAAAGTAAAAAGACAAGAAGCAGATGAATGAATGAATGAATGAATGAAAATTTAACAATTTAAGTTCAAAGAACTTGAGAAAAGGGTAGATAAATAGGAATATGAGAGAACTTTGATTAGTATCAAAATCATTCAAGTAAAACTATTACAAGAACAAAGTACTTATTTAAAAGAGGAAAGGAATAAAAACATACACAATAAATAAATGGAGAGAAGTATAGCCCTAATTATCATAACCCCAAATGTCATTGAATTCATATTCAATTAAATAAAGTAAAAAATTATCAGAATATGGAAAAAATGAAATCCAACCATTGACCATATTTTTAAAAAGCTCCTTAAAAATAGACACATGCAGAATAACAATGAGAAGTTGGAACAAAATTAATATACAACTGATCATTTAAAAAATAGGAACTTCAACCACACTCTCAGACAAAGTAAAATTGAAAATTCTCATTATCAAGATAGATAACTATAGAATGTCTTAAAAGCTCCATAGATAATACAATAGCAATTCAAAGTTACATACACTAAAAGGAATAGTGTCTAAAGCCACAAAAGCAAAGTTAAGTGAATTGCAAAAATGCATGAATAATAACAAAAATTGTAGGAAATTTAATACTCCTCTCTCAGAGCTTGAAAATAGAGTTATGTAAGCAAGGAAAAATATAGAGTTGAATAACCTGCTGGAAAAGTTTAATCTGAGACTTGTGGTATTTTCTGAATGAGAATATTAAAGAATGTCTATTTCTCAGTATTGCATACATTTTACAAAAATAGACCAAATACTAGAAAAATTAAAAGAGAAACTAAAAATAAATTTAAAGCACATAATTCCTAAACATACCCCTACAATCATAATGTAATACATACTATTAACATGGGAAAAACACTCAAAAGATATAAAACTATTTAGAGATTTAATAATGGCATTTTGAATAATATGAAAATAAAAAAAGATAAATCATACAAATTATGAATTTGAAAGAGAATGATGGCAAGACAACCTATTTTTAAAATTTGGGGATGCAGCTAAAACAGAAAAGATTCTATATCTAAAATTTGATATTATAAAAGAGAAAAAGATCTACCCTTATCTATTGAGAAAGAATAAAGATATTGCTTAAGGGGAAGTATGGCATTCAGTCATGTCTATCTCTTTGTGACCTTATTTGGGGTTTTCTTGGCAAAGATACTCCATTTCCTTCTGCAACTCATTTTACATATGAGGAACTGAGGCATACAGGGTTAAGTGACTTGCCCAGTATCATTCAGCTCATAAGTGTCTGAGGTCAGTTATGAACTTAGGAAGATGACTCTTTTTGATTTCAGATATGGCATTTATCAGATGTACCATCTAGCTGTCCTTAAAGGGAAGAGGTACCTTTGATTACTTCCAGAGAACACTTCAGGTAAATAGCTCAGGAAAGAGTGGATTCATAATAATTGTTAGGTGACTATTCTGAAATTTTAACTCCAAATTTTATTTTATTATATCGTGGTTTTTCTTTTACAATATTGCTATAAAAGTTACCTAAAATCTTCTCAAGAGGAGGTAACATGTCCAAGGTCATGGGTAAGGGTGGAGGGAGTGGAGGTGGAGGAGAAAAGTGACTGTGCTGATTCAGACATCTTTCTAAAATAGGAATGACTTGCATATGAACCAATGATAAGACTATTCTAAGTAATAATATTTAGAATTAAAATATTTCTGCCAGATTCATTCTTAAAATGTAAAGTATGAACATTTTCTTTGACATCATTTCTGTGCCATTGCTCATGTTGTTCCCCACTTTAAAATTATTCTCTCAGCTCATCTTATGCTATTGAAATCTTACCTATTCATCAAAAAGACCACATTCCCCATAAAACCTTCAAAGATGTCACTGATCAGAAATGTTTTTCTTCAGATTTTACATTCTGCTATAACAGAATTGTTCTTGAAAGCTATTCTGCATTATACCTACTGTTTAATTGTAATATATTTATATACGTGTTAAATCTTCTTGAGAAGGTTCAAAAGAGGACCATTGCAATAATTATATTTGTAGTTTTCCCAGCACCTAGAACAGTGATTATAGATATTGCATGCCTCATAAGTAGAGAATGAATGAGTAAATGAATCAATCTATATTTGTGGAATTTGTGACACTTCTTGAGAAGCAATAATTTTCTCCATGGCTATTGAAGAAGATATGAGGGACAGGGAGAAATTGCACAAGGCTTCTGGAAGGAAGGAAAATGCTGATGGAAAGACAAATAGAAGCAACCAAGAGGGAGCAAAATGCTGATTTTATGAAGTGGGCTAATACTTGAGGTGCTTGAGAATAAAAAGAAATGACACAATTGGGGAGCCAGCCCATGACTGAAAATTGTCTTTGGAATGAGAGATGAGTCATTCTGTTAGGAAACCCTGGATCCCAACTGAGTATGCCCCAGAGATGTGTGATATTCTCATGTTCAAACAATGAGGACACTAGGGAAATGACAGTATCATGATAGGTAAACCTTGGAGAGTAACAGGAGATAACAGCAAGAGTGAGCCCTCAGGGACATGTAGATGAAAGTAACTGAGAAGAAATTCCATCCCAAGATGCTTCCAGAGATCACTAATCATGCTCCACTAGCCTGTTAAATACGACAAGCAGGCAACTCAGAGAAATGATGAGGAAAGTTTTCTTTTCGTTCACTAATTTCTTTCTTCTTTGTGTTTGCCTGAAAACCTTCGATCTTTGTGGCTGTTAATACTGAGGAAGTAGCCAGAAACAGCCTTTTCCAGATGGATCATAACTGGGTTCACAGTATTATTCAGAAAGTATGTGGAAAGTCAGAGACAGTCCTTCAAAGGTAAGTGAGACTTGAATGACATCTGCTTTATAGAAGTGTACAATCCAGCTGTCCAACTAGATTCATCTGTCTTTTTTTGGGAAAGTGGGTGAATTTCAGGTGGGCCCTGATAAAAAGGGAGAGAGGTCAGGGAACCACCACTAGTCATGAATTATGGGGTCATTGTTACAGAAGATGGAATTGAAAGTGTAAAGAAATTCTCTTAAGTGTTTGTCTTCTTCCCACTGCTTGCCCTAGGGGGCAAGCTCCTTATGGTTTAGTATTGTCCTTGGGAAGAAGTGAGCAGATATTTTTTCTGACTGCATCTAAATTCCCCATGGTTCCGATCAATAGAGAGGGATTTGTAGATGTTATGGTTATATTCTTGTCCTCACAAAAAATGCTAGCACAAGGAGGTAAATTTGACGTTATTGGCATCGAGTACAGCTGATGCATAGCTCTGAAAGG
>JAQQSK010005235.1:0-18867 GCA_028658325.1 Potorous gilbertii
AATAAAAAAAGTATCTTGATACAATAATACAAGAAATATTCAGGAAAATTGTCCCAAAGTCTTAGAACAAGAAGGGAAAGTAGAAATAGAAAAAATTCATTAATCATGACCTGAAAAAGATCCTATGAAGAAAACTTTCAGAAATATCATAGCGAAATTCCAAAACTAGGGTTCAAGGAAAAAATATTAAGGGTATAAGCAGAAGAAAAAAACAATTTAAATATGGCAAAACCACAATTAGAATAATACATGATCTACCATGGCTACAATAAATGACCACAGATCTTGAAACACTATAAACACTATATATCAAAGAGAAAAGAACTGAGGTTGTAGCCAAAAGTATCATATCCAGCAAAGTTAAACAAACTCCTGAATGAAAAAAAAATAGACATTCAATGAATTGTCAGATTTCCAGGATTTTATGGCAAAAACTGGAACTCAATACATATATATATCTAGAAAGGTATAAACATCTTCTAAATTCATAAAAAAAGGCCTACAGAGTAGGGAAGTGGGGAGAGGATAAGGGAGAGATCTTTTGGGGGGAATTAGATTAAGTAACAGGAGGGCAAAATAGTGGATCAAAGTAGAGTAGAAGAGTCAGGAGGGGTAGGAAATAGGAGATACACAAAAACATAAAATAAAGATTAGGAGTAGAATGTTTTAGGGGGGAAAGTAGGAGTAGACAAAGTTAAAACTAAAATAAATTTAATCAAAAGAGAAAAATAGGGAAACTACACTATATGTCAACCATATTAATCAATGCTGTTTTATGTTATTTAAAATAACTAGACAGCATAAGGTTGGAATATTGCTGTGGTATAGGAAACAATGAGTTGATGGACTCAGAAAAACAAGTAAAGACTTGGACCTATGAAGGAAGATGTTATCCACCATCAGAGAAATAGAAGACAAACAAGTATAGTATGGTTTTACATAGATAAATATGAAGGTATGTTTCTATATATGAGTATAATTATAGATATCGAAGTATATGTAAATGTATATATCTATGTGTATTTGTCTAGGTGTATATATATATATGTTTGCATGTATATGTATGTGTATAAACATATATGTATAAGCATATATGTATGTCCATATAAATATATGTATGTATATACACACACAAGTATTAATTGTAACCTTCTGGAAAGAGCGGGGAGAGGAAGGTTGAAAAAAGTAATAAAAAGTGCACAACAGAGAACAAAAGAAAACTTACAAAGGAAGCAAAGATGGACATGTTGGAACACAATGTATAATATTTATTATATAGATTTTCTTAAAATTGAAATTTATTGCTCTATATTTTGAATCCTTAACATTTTGTGTGTACATGACAATCCTTTTTTCTTTTCTTATTTTGCATTTAAGTTTATAATATGTCTCTTTTTATTTTCTTGTGTATTTAAGTTTACAATAAATTAATTAAAAATAGTAAAAAAAACAAGATTAAAAATAACATGTCTTAGGATGGATCAATTAAACTATAAATATTAAGCACATACTATGTGCCAAACATTTTTCTAAACACTAAGAATACAAAAAAGGCAGAATATGCCTCAAGAAGCTTGTAATATTATGGGGAAGAGAACATATGTATATATGTGTATATACATCTATATGTATATATGCATGTATATATGTGTGTATGCTAATAAAGAAATAATTAACAAAGGGAAGGCACCAGAATTAAGAGAGGTTGGGGAAGACTTGTAGAAAAAGATGAGGTTTTAATTAAACTTAAAGAGACAGGGAAGTCGGGAGTCAGAGCTAAGGAGGGAGAGCATTCCAGGAATGGGAGACAGAAAAATGCCCAGTGATGGAGTGAAGGCAAAATTACAAATTAACTCTCATTTTACTGATATTTTTCTGATATTTATTTGGGGGCGGGGACAAAATGACTAACAGGAGTTGATGAGCAAGATAAATAAGGGAAAGGATAAGAGAGTACCTACCTGCCTTGATGAGTACAAATCACTGGGTCAAGATTAGCTGTATCCTGGAGCCCTGAAAGAACATGTAGATATGATTGTCAAGTCACTATATGTGATATTTGGGAAAGGTGCTTCAGAACAAGAGGTAGGTAGAAATGCCCTGGCTTTCAAAAATAGAGATGAAAGCTATTCTTCAAACTATAGACTCTATCTTGAAAATTGAAAAATGAGTTTCTTTAAGTGCATGAGTTGGACCTCATTACTAATTACACATTCCTAAAGGATGATTTGTGAACATCTAGGCTAGAAAAATAAACAATGTTGACTAGGAATCAGTCTTTCTGCATCAACAACAGATAATACCAATAATACAAACTATCTCAGTAGGTAAACCTAAATATCAACAAATAATCAATCAGGCAGCATTTTCAAGAGTTTACCATGTGCTACATATTACACTAATCATATGGGAAACAAATACACAAGTGAGATGCTCCTTCCCCTCAAAGACCTTTCATTCTACTTGAAGGATATAATATTTTCACAGATATGTCGATACAGTATTTATGTAAAATAAATGCATAGTGATGGTGGGGGCACTAACAATTGGAGAAATGCCAAAAGTTTCTTGAAGGAGATAGCACTTAAGCTTTGAAGAAAACTAGGGATTTCAAAAGGCAAAGGTAAGTGAATGAGCATTCTACATAAGAGAACACATTCTATGCAAAAACACAGGGATGAGAAATGGAATGTTGTGCACAGAGAATAACCAAGAGGCTAGTTTGGCCTAGAGTGTGTGAGGAGTAACAGTGAATCAGCTTGGAAAAAATTCCTTGAGCCATACTGTGATGCCAGTGGTGTTAGAACTTTGTCTCTATGGCAATGAAAAACTGTTGAAATTTCTTGAGCAAGGGAGTGACATAGAGAAAACTGTACTTTTGGAATATAAGTAGTGCAACTGTTAGTGGATAGATTTTTAAATGAAGAGATTGATTGCAAAATGAAAAGATGGGTTTCAAAAGGAAAAGATTGGTTTCACGTCAGTTCAATTGGGATTCTATTGTAATACCCAGGCAAGAGGTTGGACTAAGATTGTGGTGCAAATAGTAAGAAGGGACAGAAATAAGAGCTGCTGGGGAGGTGGATTTGACAAGACTTGGTAACTTATATATGCATGACAGAAAAGCTGAGAATGATTCATTCTGAAAACATGGAAGAATGGTAGACCTTGACAAAACTAATGGAGTTAAGAAGAAATAAAAGCAAGTAAGAAAGTAAAAGAGGAAGATAATGACTTCACTTGGGACATGTTTATTGGAGATATCAGCCTAGAGCACAGGCAAGAGAGGAAGGCTGGGTCTCAGTCTCATCCATAGTGATTTCATTTAAATTTTTAGTACCTGATGACATCTTCTAGAGAAAATATAGTAAGAGATGGGAGGATATCTAGGACACAGGTCCTTAGGTATACTCAAACAAAGGGGGTAGGGATTGGATGATTAATCTACACATAAGATGAAGAGGATCCATCCAAAACAATATAGAAACACAATACACATATATATATGTCACATACAATTATATCTATCTACATTTATGTCTATCTACATCTACACACACATACATGAATATAGATATAGAGAGGTTGATAGATAAGTGGATAGATATAAAGATCTGGCAGGAGAGAGTATCCAGAAGGATGAGAGTTGATGGCTGAAGGTCAAAAGCTATAGAAAATCAAAAAGAATGATTGAAGGTGATTTTGGAGAGAACAGTGTCCTTTTTTAAAATATCTTATTTTTTTCCAATTATAAATATAAACAATTTTTAACATTTTTTTAAATTTTGAGCTTTGGATTTTCTCTCTTTTTCACCTTCCCCTTTCCTTGGGAAGGCAAGCAACTTTATCATGTGCAGTCATGCAAAACATATTTCCACATTAGCCATATTCCAAAAGAAAACACAAACAAGAAAAAAGAAAGTATGCTTCAATCTGCATTTATATTTCATCAGTTCTTTCTCTGGAGGTGGATAAAATTTTTCATCATGAGTCCTTTAGAATAGTCTTGAATCATTTCATTGTAATAAATTGAATCATTTATTGCCAAGTCATTCACAGTTGATCATCATGACAATGTTGCTGTTACTGTGTAAATGTTCTCCTGGTTTACTAATGTCACTTTGCATCAGGTCATGTAAATCTTTCCAGTTTTACTGAAACTATCCTGCTGATCATTTATTGTGGCTAAATAGCATTCCATCACAATCGCATACCACAATTTGTTCAGCGATTCCCCAACTGATGGGCATCCTCTCAATTTTCAATTCTTTGCCACAAGAAAAAGAACTGCTGTAAATATTTTTCAATATATAAGTTGTTGGGTCACAGGCTATGCATGGTTTTATGGTCCTTTGGACATAGTTCCAAATTGGTTTCCAGGATGGTTGGACAAATTCACAACTCCACCATTAATGCATTAGTGTCCAAATTTCCCCACATCCCCACCAACATTTGTCATTTTCTCTTTCTCTCATAGTAGGCAATCTGATAGGTGTGAGATTGTCCCTTAGAGTTGTTTTAATTTACTTTTGTCTAATCAATAGTAATTTAGATAATTTTATATGACTACAGATAGCTTTCATTTACTCTTCTGAAAACTGCCTGTCATCATCTTTGACCATTTATCAATTGGGGAATTAATCATATTCTTATGTATTTGGCTGAGTTCCCTACCTACTTGAGAAATGAGGCCTTCCTCAGAGAAATTTTCTAAAAATATTTTCCCCCAGTTTTTGCTTTCCTTTCAATGTTGGCTGCATTTTGTTTGTGCAAAAAAATCTTTTAACTTAATGTAATCAAAATTATTCATTTTACATCCCACAATTCCCGCTATCTCTTATTTAGTCATAAATTGTTTCCTTATCCATAGATCTGACAGGTAAAATATTACCTGGTCCCCTAATTTACTTATGATCTCTCTCTTTATATCTAAATCATGTATACATTTCCCTGAAACTGCTTCCTAGTTTTCCTAGCAATTTTTGTCAAATAGTGAGTTCTGGGGTGGAGCCAAGATGGTTGAAGGTAGAAAGTTGGGCATGGGCATGCTCTAGCTCTCCCTGATAACCCATAAAATACCTGTGAAAAATGACTCTAAAATTCTACAGTGGCAGAAGCAACAAACTGACAGAGTGAAACAGATTCCAGTCCAAAACAGCTTTGAAGGCCAACAGAAAAGATCTATCATACTGGGTTCAGAACAGAGCACAGCTCAGCCTGAGCCATATGGCATGATGTGGACAGGACTGGAGCAGGCTTCAGGGCACAGAATCATGGGCAGCATTGATGCTTGCATTTGAAAGCCAAATTTTCTATTCACCTCTGGTCTTTTCAACAAGAATGCCTGGAAGTCCTCTATTTCATTGAAATTCCATTTTTTCCCCTGAAATATTACACTCAGATTTCTCAACCTACAAATATCAAAAACAGCTTCAAATGTCAGTAAGAAAGCTCTTTCACCTGGGCAAGAGGGAAGCATGATCTGGCCCCAGACTCAGCCCCAGGGTGGTGGCAGTCACTGCAGCAGCAACATTCACTTTTGGAGCCCTCTGTCTAAAGACCTTGGGAGAATCAAACAACTGATATGACTCTAAGCCCTGAGTGGAGGTCCTGGGGTGAGGAGGAGTGCTGGCTGGCTTGGTCAAGCTAGTGATGCCTGTGGAGGGGGAATGTTATTTGTAGTTCCAGGCCATTAAAAAGTGTTTGTGGTTGCTCACAGACCAAAGTACAGGCCAGGAAAGGAGCAAACTCCTCTCCTTTGATGGTGCCACCTTGGAGGAATTGAGAACTTACAGGTCTCTAGAGTTTACACTCCACTTGAAAAAGGACTCAAAAGTCAAGTAACTGGCTGGGAAAATGCCCCAAAAGTGAAAATTATAAGGCTATAGAAGGTTATTTTCTTGGTGAAAAAGTATTTTCTTCCATCCTTTTGGATGAGGAAGAGCAAAGCATACCATCAGTAGGAGACATCAAAGTCAAGACTTCTACATCCAAAACCTTCAAAAAATATATACAATGGTCTCAGGCCATGGGAGAGCTCAAAAAGGATGTTGAAAATCAAGTAAGAGAGATAGGGGGAAAATTGGGAAAAGAAATGAGAATGATGCAAGAAAATTATGTAAAGTAAGTGAACAGCTTTCTAAAAGAGACCCCAAAAATGCTGCTGAAAATAACACCTTTAAAAATAGGCTAATTCAAATGGCAAAAGAGGTCCAAAAAGTCAATGAGAAGAGTGCTTTCAAAAGTAGAATTAGCTAAATGGAAAAGGAGGTTCCAAAGCTCACTGAAGAAAATAATTCTTTAAAAATTAGAATGGAGCAGATGGAAGCTAATGACTTTATGAGAAACAAAGATTTTTAAAAACAAAACCAAAAGAATGAAAAAAATGCAATATCTCATTGGAAAAACAACTGACCTGGAAAACAGATTCAAGAGAAATAATTAAAAAATTATTGGTCTACCTGAAAACCATGGTGACAAAAAGAGCCTAGACATCATCTTCCAAGAAATTATCAAGGAAAACTGCCCTAACATTCTAGACCCACAAAGTAAAGTAGAATTGGAATGAATTCATCAATTGCTTCCTGAAGGAGATCCCTAAAGGAAAACTTTGAGGACCAGAGTTCCCAGGTCAAGGAGATAATATTACAAGAAGCCAGAAAGAAACAATTCAAGTGTTGTAGAAGCACAATCAGGATAACACAGGACTTAGCAGCTTCTACATTAAGGGATCGAAGGACTTGGAATAAGGTGGGTGGGGAGAGAGGGAGAGAATATGGAAGACAAAACTTTAAGAATGAAAGTTAAAAATTGTTTTAGCATACAACTGGAAATTAAGATATACAGGCAATGGAGTATAGAAATCTATTTTGCTCTATAGGAAAATAGAGGGAAAGGGAGATGGAAGAAGGGTGGACAATAAAAGGAAGGACAGACTGGAGGAAGGGGTGGGGTGCATGGTATCCTGGAGTGAGGGGTGGGGAGAGATAGGGAGAAAATTTTGAATCCAAATTCTTGTGGTAAGTGAATGTTGAGAACTGAAAAATAAATAAATTATACATTGAAAAGAGAAACAGATAGTGAGTTCTTACTCCCAAAATTTGTATCTTTGCATTTGTCAAACACTAGTTTACTTTGGTCATTTGCAGCTGTGTATTGTGTACCTAATTGATGTTGTTTTGATGATGACCACTTTATAATAGTTTAAAATCCTTCCTTCACATTTTTTCTTAATTTCATTACCTGATATTCTTGACCTTTTGTTCTTTCAGAAGAATTTTATTATTTTTTCTAGTTTTATAAAATATTTCTTGGTACTCTGTTTGGTATGCAATTGAATAAGTAAATTAGTTTATGTAAAAATGTCATTTTATTATATAGACTCCACCTACCCATAGATAACATATATTCTCCAATTGTTTAGAAGTGCCTTTATTTGTACAAAAAGTATTTTGAAATTGTGTTATTTAGTTGTCGAATTTGTCTTGTCACTTAGACTCCAAGTATTCTATATTGCCTACAATAATTTTAAATGGAATTTCTCTTTCTATTTCTTCCTGTTGAACTTTGTTGGTAATATATAGAAATGCTGATGATGTATTTATATGAGTTTCTTTAATATCCTGAAGCTTTGCTGAAAGTGTTATTATTTCAATTACCTTTTGGGCTAGATTCTCTAAGATTCTCCAAGTATGTCACAGTATCATGTGCAAAGATTGAAAGTTTTATTTCCTCATTGCATATTTTAATTCCTTCCATTTTCCTTTTCATTGATATAGTTAGCATCTCTAGTACAATACTGAAAAATATTGGACATAATGGGCATCCTTGCTTGACCCCTGATTTTTTTGGGAAAGCTTCTAGTTTTTCCCCATTGCAGATGATGCCTGCTGAATGTTCTTAGATGATTACTACTTATCATTTAAGGGAAAATTCCTTTTATTCCTCGGCTATAGTGTTTTTAATAGGAAGTAGTATTGTATTTTTTCAAAAAAAATTTCTGCATCATTCGAGATAATCATGTGATGTTTTTGTTACTGATATGGACAATTATACAAATAATTTTCCTAATCTTGAATCAGCCCTGCATTCCTGGTATAAATCCCGTTTGGTCAGAGTGTATGATTCTCGTGATATGTTGCTGTAATCTCCTTGCTGGTATTTTATTTAGAATTTTTGCATTGATATTAATTAGGTAAATTGATCCATTGTACTCTCTGTTTTTGTTCTACCTGGTTTAGGTGTCAACTCCATATTTATGTTGTAAAGGGAATCTGGTAAGATGCTTTCACCTATTTTTCTGAATAGTTTATATAATGTTAGAATTAACTATTCTTTAAATTTGGTTGAATTCACTTGTGAATCTATCTGGTCCTGGTGACTTTTCTTGGGGAGTTCATTGATAGCTTAGTTAAAATCTTTTTCTAAGATGCAGTGATTAAAGTATTTAAGGATTCTATTTCTTCGGCTAATCTGCATAATTTACATTTTTGTAACTATCCATTTCACTTCGATTTTAAGATAATTGGCATATGATTAGGCAAAATAGCTCCTAATAATTGTTTTATTTTTTTCATAAGGGCTGAAAATTTGTCTTTTTCATTTTTGATACTTGTAATTTGATTTCCTTTTTTAAAATCAAATTAACCAATGGTTTATCTATTGCATTGGTTTTTCATAAAACTAGCTCCAGTTTTATTTCAATGAAACTCAATAAAATAAAAACTAGGTCATTTTCTTAGTTTCAATTTTATTAATCTCTCCTCTGAGTTTTAGGATTTCCAATTTGGTGCACAATTGGGGATTTTTAATTTGTTATTTTTTATAGTTTTTATTGTCAGTTACATGCCCAATTTATTAATCTGCACTTTCTCTATTTTATCTGTGCAAGCATTTAGAGATATCAATTTTCCCCCCAAGTACTGTTTTGGATACAACCTATAAATTTTGGCATGTTGTTATATTGTTGTCATTCTCTTTAGTGAAATTATTGATTATTTCTATGATTCTCTAGTTTTAGATTATTTAATCTCCAATTAATTTTAATCCTTCTTTCCATAGTTTTATTGAATATAATTTTATTGCATTATGATCTGAAAAGGATGCATTGAATATATCTGCCTTTCTGCATTTCTGAGATTTTTGTGTCCTCATGAATTTTTGTGTTATGTGCCACTCAGGAAAAGGTATATTCCTTTCTCTCCCCATTCAGTCTCTCCAGAAGTCTATCATATTTAACTTTTCTAAAATTCTATTTAACTCCTTAACTTCTTCCTGGTTTTTTTTTTTTTGGTTAGATTTATCTAGTTCTGAGAGGGGAAAGCTGAAGCCCCATAGTAGTATAGTTTTACTGACTATTTCCTTCTGTTAGTAATTTAATTTCTCCTTTAAAAATTGAATGCTATACCATTTATGGCATATATGTTTAGTATTGATATTATTTCATTGTCTGATATTTTTTAGGAAAAGGGAGTTTCCTTGATTATATTTTAATTAGACCTATTTGGTTTGTTTTTGGTTTGTTTTTTACTAGGTCTGAGATCATAGTTGCTACCTCTGCATTTTTTTTTTTTACTTCAGTTGAAGCATAATAGATTCTGATCCAACCCCTTATCTTTGCTCTCTGTGTCTCTCTACTTTAAGTATGTTTCTTGTAAACAATATTTTCATTGGATTTTTTAAAAAATCTATTCTGCTATACACTTTCATTTCAAGAGTGCATTAATCCTATTTGGATTCATAGTTATGATTACTGGTTATTTCCTACCACCCTATTTTTCCTCTCTCTCTCTCTCTCTCTCTCTCTCTCTCTCTCTCTCTCTCTCTCTCTCTCTCATCCCTCCTTAAAAGCCTCTTTTGCTTCTGACCACCTCCTTCCCTAATCCACATTTGCTTCAATCAGTCTCCTTCTGTTGTCTTATCCTCATTACCTCTTACTCCCATGTAGGGCAAGATAGATTTCTAACTTCACTGAGAGTGTATGTTATTCCCTCTCTGACTCAACTTCAATGACAATAAGGTTCACATACTGTCCACCAGATTTTCATCTTCTTCTCTATCACAAAAGCTCTTCCTTTTGTACTTCTTTTATATAAGATGATTTACCTGATTCTATGTCCCTTCCCCTTTCTCCCAGTGCATCCCTCTTTCTCCTGTCTTAACTTTATTTTTTTATATCATCCTATCATAGTCAACTCACACTCATGTCCTCTACCCATGTATAGTCCTTCTATTTACCCTAATAATGAGAAAGTTCTTAAGAGTTACAATTATCTTCCTGTGTAAGAGTGTAAACAGTTTAACCTTATTGAATTCCTTATAATTTCTCTTTCCTGTTTACCTTTCTGCGCTTCTCTTGTACTTGAAAATATATTTTTAATTCAATTCTGATCTTTTCATCAGATTTGCTTGGAAGTTCTCTATTTCACTGAATATTCTCCACTCCCCCCACAAAAAAAAAGGATTATGTTCAGTTTTTCTGGTTAGGTTATTCTTGTTTATAGTTCCTTTGCCCTCTGGAGTTATCACTTTCCAATCCCTCAGATTCTTTAATGTAGAAGCTGATAAATCTTGTGGGATCCTGACTATGATTCCATGATACTTTAATTGTTTCTTTTTGACTGCTTGCAATATCTTCTCCTTGACCTTGGAACTCTGGAATTTCATGATAATAGTTCTGGAAGTTTTCATTGTGGAATCTCTTTCAGGAAGTGATTGGTGGAGTCTTTCAAATTCTATTTTTGCATCTGGTTCTCAGGGCAGCTTTCTCGGATAGACGATGCCTAGACTGTTTCTTTTTATTATGACTTTCAGGTAGTCCAATAATTCTCAAATTTTCTGTTCTCAATCTATTTTCCAGGGCAGTTGTTTTTCTAGTGCAATATTTCACATTTTTTTTTTCTGGAGAATTGAGACTGGTGGCCTTCACAGCCCTACCTCACTCAAAACTAAGTCAAGTGCAAATTATGTCATTATTTCTCTGATGGCATGATCTTCTTCAGTAAGGAAGGATGAACACACACACACATTTACACATGTATTTAGATATCCATAATCATACTCATATGTAGACATATACTTTCATATGCATGTATGTATAACTGTACTATACTTCTTTGTCCTCTCTTTCTCTGTGGGTGAATAACTTCTTCCTTCACAAGTCCAAGTTGTTCTATATTTTTTCAAATCCACCAACTCATCATTTCCTGCACCACAGCAATATTCTAACCTTATACTGTATAGTTATTTTAAATAGTCCAAAACACTGTCAGTGCATATGGTTGACACATAGTATAGTTTCCCTATTTTTCTGTTTTAATTAAATCTGTTAGCTTTAACTTTGTCTGAGATCACGATTGCCACCCCTGCTCCCTTATCCCTAATAGATTCTGCTCCTGATTTTTATTTCATGTTTGTGTATATCTCTTATTTCCTATCCCACCTAGCTCCTCTACTTTACTTCTACCCATGACTGTGCCATCCTATTACTTAACCTACTCTACTCCAAAAATCTCTCCATTCCCCTCCTATTTCCATTCATCTAAACACCCTTCTATACCTGCTTTAACCTATACCCTCCCCTCCCCTCTAAAAATCCCTCCCTTATCCTCTCCTCCCTCTCTATCCCTTTAACATTTTCTTTCTTTCTGAATTCAATAGATTTTTATACTTTGCAAGATAAATATGTATTGTTCCCTCTTGAACCCATTCCTGGTAGAAGTAGGTTTCCAGAACTGACACCCCTCCTTCCCCATCTAATTTTTCTGTGTTGGGTCTTCCACTTACACCATACAAATGAGGTAATTACTCTTTTTAGCTGTCCCTAAGCAGTTTTACTTTTTAAAATCATATATACTCATATCTACCTCAATATTCCTTATGAAGTACCCAATTACTAATAACCGTCTTAGACATATGTTTTACAATTCCTCCCACAGAAGGTAAGTAGTCTGTCTTTATTGAGTCACTTGTAATTGGTCATTGGAATATACCTTACATTTTTTCTCTTGATTCTTGTATCTCAAATCTTCTATTAAATTCAAGGTGGTTTTTTTTTAAACAAAATCCTGCAAATGTGACAATCCATTAAATGTCCATTTTTTTTTCATTCAGGATAATGTTTGATGAAATCTTTTGTTATCCCTGTGGACAAGGTGGAGAGATGTGAACCAGATGATAATGTAGTTAAGTGCATTTGAATTGTATCGTAATTCAGAACCTAGACAAAATTTAATAAATATAAATGTATGTAAAATAATGCTTATCAGCAAGATTCTTTCTTCCCTCTTGCCCCTAGGGCTTGTACTGTGAAATATTATCTCAAAAATCCACGGACTGTTTCCCATCTTTTCACTGTGCAAATAGAGAGATGGTATGGTATAATGAGTAGAGAGCCAACTCAAAGACCAGAAGAATTGGATTCAAACCCCACCTCCAAGATGCATATTTAATACATAACCCAAGGCAAGAAACTTAATTTCTCATTTACCTAAGCCAATCAGTTACAGAGAAGATGCTTAGCTGCTTTGGTTGAGGGAGTTTCCGTATCTGGAATTTGTCACTAAATATGAAATCACAGGTCCAATCCTTCCCCCTATCCTATTCACTATATGTGGTCTGCCAGTTGACAGCATCACTCCTTTAAGAAATCAAACGTTTCTATTCCCAGAATGTAGATTCTGATCTATTAAAATGGTTCATCAGGGAGTGTCCTGATCATGGCAAAAAGTGTCATTAAGAAAACATTCTGTTCCTAATTTCTCTTTATTATTTGACTCATTGATATTTGCTCTTTTGTCTAGCCCTATTATCTGGCTCAATTTTTGTTTATCAACAAAACTTGAACTCTCCATGTCTACTAATTACAATAGTAATGTCCTAACATGAATGGAATAAAACATTTTATAAATACTTTACATAATATATAAAAATAAAGCATTTATTAAGTGCTTACTTTGTCTAAAACACTATGCTAAGTGCTGGGGATACAAATAGAATCACAAAAGCTTTCAAATAGCTCATCTTTTAATAGGAAAATATATGAGACTGCAATTCAAATCAGATACATAGACTTCATGGTCATTGGGATTTAGCATCAAAAAAAGCAATGCATTTTCTTTGAAGTCTTTCATGAATAAAAAAGAACACTATATTTTTAGATTGAATCATTTAATGGTTCCAAGGAGTATGGAGGCTAAAGAGGTAGAGGCTGTAGTACCTGCAGATTCAGGGGTGATATTGTATCTCCACCAAGGGCTATTTCAATATTTTACAGTTTTTCTGGGGAAGGTTTACTATAGAGTTGATGGTATGGAGGAAGGAGGTACTGCTGCTCTGGGTGTCCTTGGAATTATATGCTCTTTGGTGGTATTTGATCATTGAATTTGTGGCAAATGAACTTTCATTCTGACCCTTGGTTTAAGGTGGCCTCCTCTACTATCTACCACATGCTTCTTTTCTGATACTTCTAGCTTTTGCTGATAGTTCTAACTTTTTAGCCATCATCCTGCACAACACAGCCACTGCTATTTATTATACACAGTACAGGTTATATCACATCGCAAGTACTTTGAGGATAATTCCAGCAATTAACTATATCTATTTTCCAAGGACCAATCAATCAACAAATATACATATTAAATACCTACTCTGTCCCAGGTACTATATCAAGCACAAGGGATACAAAAAAGAGGCAAAAAACCAATCCTGCACAGCTTGTGGCCTATAGCCACTTACACACTTGGGGTGCTTGCATACACCAAAGGATTTTCTCTACATACAAAGGATGTTTTCCTCTACATGGGCGATGGGGATGGGGCAAAATCCTTTAGTGAGCTACAAGTTTTGCAAACCTGCAAAAGACAGTCCCTACCCTCAAGAATTTTGTAATGTGGGGGGCAAAGGGGGAGAGACAACATGCAAATAACTACATACAAACTAATATAAGTACAAGATAAATAGGAAATAATTGAAACAGGGAAAGCACTGGAAATTAAAAGGAATCGGAGAAGGCATCCTGTAGAAGATGGGAATTTAGTTGGGACTTAAAGTAAGTTAGAAATATTAGCAGTCATGAGTAGGAAGGGAGGGCATTCTAGACATAGAGGAAAGCCAGAATAAATGCCTGACCCCAAGAATTGGCATGTCTTGTTCATGGAACATCTAGGAGACCAGTGTCACTGGATTGAAAAATACGTTTGAGTAGCAAAGTCAAAGAGGACCTGAAAGGAAGAAGAGGCCTATGTTATGAAGGCCTTTGAATGCTAAATAGAATATTTTGTATTTGTTCCTGTAGGCAACAGGAAACCACTAGAGTGAGGAGCAGGGGAATGATTTAATCAGATCTACACTTTAGGAAAATCACTTGAGGGGCTAAATGGAGAATGGTGTGGAGTGGGATGAACTTGAGGCAGGTTGCCTCTCCAGCAGGCTATTGCTGGAGGCACCAACTGATAAGGGGCTATCCTAGAGTGTTGGCAATTTCAAAGGAGAGAAGAGGTATCATTGGAAAGATATTGCCAAGGTATGAACAATAGATGTTGTCAACAATTTGGATATGGGGTGAGAGATAGTAAGGGATTTAAGATGACCCCTAGGTTGTGAGCCTGAGGGTTAGGAGGATGGTTTTGTTCTCTGAAGCAATGGAGAAGGAGGAAGGTTTAGGTGGGAAAATAGTGAGTTCTACTTCAGACATACTGTGTCTAATAAACATCCAGCTTGAAGTGTCTGAAAGGTAGTTGGGGATGTGAGATCGGTGGTCAGTAGAAAGTTTGGAGCAGGAAAAGTAGATTTGAGATGGCAATGAAGTCCATGGGGGTTGATAAAAGCACCAAGGAATTAATATAGAAAGAAATGTAGAAGGAAAAGAGAAGTACCTCAGGTTAAGAGTCAGTACATAGAAACCTTGCAAAGAACTCATATTTCAAACACTAAACTTTACTATCTGTCTCAGGAGCTGCCCAGAAAAATCGAACTCATTCCCCAATAGCTACTGCATATCCATCACTTCCAGTTTCAGGCTTAGCTGATGCTTTCAGGTGCAATTCTTTAAAGGTGAAAGACAATTCCTAAGGACTCCTGATGAAAAATACTGTCCACTTTCAAAAAAAGAACTGATGAAAGCTAAATGCAGACCAAAGACTACTATTTTTTTGCCTTATTTTTTTCATTTTTTCATCTGTACTTTCTTTCACAACATGATTAATATAGAAATATGCTTTGCATGATTTCATGTATATAACCTATATCAAATTGTTTGTTCCCCCAAGGAGGGGAGAGAGGAAGGAGGGAGGTAGAGAATTTAAATTCAAATTTTTTTAAAAGTAAATATTTTTTAAAATTTATTTATTTTCAGTTTTCAACATTTACTTCCACAAAATTTTGAATTTAAAATTTTCTCCCCTTCTCCTCCCTCACCCCCACCCCAGGAGAACATATATTCTGATTACCTTTTCCTCCATTCTTCCCTCCCTTTTATCACCACCCACATCATCTTCCCTTCTATTTCCTGTACGGCAAGGTAGATTTCTATATCCCATTGCCTATATGTCTTATTTCCTAGTTGCATATAAAAAAAAAATTGTAACATTCATTTTTAAAGTTTTGAGCTCCACATTCTCTCCCCTCATACACCCTCACTGAGAAGACAAGCAATCTGATATAGGTTATACATGTGTAGTCATGCAAAACACTTCCATAACAGTCATGCTGTGAAAGACTAACTAGATTTCCCTCTATCCTGTCCTGTCCTCCACCTTTCTCTCCTTTGACCTGTCCATTTACCAAAATGTTTGCTTCTTATTACCTCTTTCCCCAATCTGTTGTTCTTCAATTATCCTCCCTTTCTTATTTCCTTCCCTGCTGCTTTCCTGCGGTAGGATAAATTTCCATACCCAACTGAGTATGTGTGTGTTATTCCCTCCTGAAGCCAAACAATGAAAGGAATACTCACTTATTCCCTCTTATCTTTCCCTTCTTTTGCTTCATTGTAAAAGCTCTTTCTTGCCTCTTCTGTGTGAGATGATTTACTACATTCTACCTCTCCATTTCTCTTTCTTCTAGTACATTCCTCTCAACATTTAATTTTCTTTTTTAGGTATCATCCCTTCATATTCAACTCATCCTGTGAGCTCTCTCTCTCTCTCTGCCCTTCTTTCTTTTCTCTTTTGTGTGTTTGGGAGAGGGAAGTTAGGAGATGTTTGATTGCTATTGCAACCCTAGTTATAAATATTCATGCTATCTCTTGATAGTCTAACCTCACAAATTCAATTTTTGGAAAACTTTTCAGTTTACTCTCTCAAAAAAACTTTCTTGTATATATCTCATAGCCTGAAGACCACTAGAATTATATAGAAAACTATGTAAGATGGCATATGCCTGTAATCAGAGCGATTGGAGAGGCTGAGTCTGGCTCAATCTCTTAAACTAGGGAATTCTGTGCTGCAGTGGGATAAGCTCATTAGATGTCTGTATTATGTTCATCAGCAGTATGGTAATATTAGCTCTTTGTTTTAAAGAGATACTACTTAAGTGAAGGTCAGCTTATCCCCATTCTTTCTAGTGTTTAAGAATGTAAACAGAAATGTAAGCCCCCAAGAGAGGTAATGTCAAATTGCTTAAGGACATGTCAATTAGCAAAGGTTGGAAATGGAAAAGTTCAAAGCTTTGGTGTCAATTAGTATTGGCATCTTGCCCATGATAAGTTCTTTTATATCCAGCCTAGGCAATATGGAGAGACCCAGTCTTAAAAATGAAAACAAAACAAAAAATAAAATCACTATATGGGTTAATTTGGTTCTACTTTATATGCAAAAATGAATTAATGATCATAAAATTAAATATTTAGAGCTGAAAGGAACCTTGGAGGATATCTAGTCAGCTGCTTCACTTTATAGCTAAAGAAATACTCTGGTGAGTTTATGTGACTTGGCTAAGGTCATATAGTTAGTAAGTTGCCCACCCTTTGGTGCCTCTAATTCTCAGTCTGCAAAATGAAAGCAGTTGTTCTGGCCATTTCTTTTCCTCATACACAATGGATTAATTAAAATAAGACATACTATATTTTAAGTCCTCTGATTGAAAGACAGGGACTTTGTGTGCTAGCAAAGATAGAAAGAATGCATTCTATAGATGAAGAGAAGGAAAAAAAGCAAGAAGCACCAATGTATGGGTTAGCTAATTAAGTGAAAATACTGCAACAGCTCATTGGGCAATTTTGTAATCAGATGAGCCCAAGGGATGAATGTGATCGAGTTTATAACAGTTCATTTTCTTTGTATGCAGCTGTATGCAATGCCCCAGGAGATTCCAGGAGCAATGAAACCACAGCGTCTCTTTTGATTAATAACATATTCAATCCTTGAAATACATGAACAGAAACACATATTGTTGTGCCTTGAAGGGCATCCAAAGAAGCTATAGAGCCCCTTCTGGAGAGAGAATGCAATAGCTGAATACCTCTTGTGAATGGCCATCATAATTGTGTTGTCTAGTTAAAGATAGTCTCTTAAAAATTCTTTCATTTCTTTCTTTGGATCTAAATTTGTGGAGTTAAAATAAGCTGCTATTTCCCTAATTGTAATTTCTCCCCCAGTGATTTTATAGCTAACTCAGGAGCATTAACACCCACTGATTCCTCATGGAAAGCAATCTAGTCAAAGACATTTGCTTGTATTTGATCTTTTTTTTATGTTTCCCTCCATTATTTTATTATGGAGAAATTTTCACCAAGACAGAACTGAGGCTTCTTAAGGATTCACTTGTTCCTCTATTTATTCTTTCTGAGAAGTCATAAGCCTTTGCTGATGACATCCCAGATGGGTGCTAGGAAGGTAATTGTGACTGAAAACACAGAGGGAAGGGTACTACTGGGCATAAACTTAATCCCATATCATTATCCAGGCAGATCTCTCACTGATTTCTTCTAGCTTTCTTCCTCATATTGTTAACTTGAAGTTATGCAGGGAGAGTACATATTATTTGTTGTTATTTTTCTCCATTTCATTGTGCTTTTTAAAAGCAAAAATAAACTGCTTTGTTACAGATTTCACAGTTCAATTCATCTAACCCTCATTTTTCAAAAAGCTGTTTCACTTAATACTCCACAACAGTATCTTTACAACTTACTTACAAGACATCTATCATAATAACTTTTCTTTGTCAAAGAAAAAAGGTTAATTTGGTTAAACGTATACAAGACAAAATTTGGATAAATTGACAGTATAATGAATAAAAAAACTGTAACTGAACAATTGTCATTTGAAAATCTTTGAAATCTGTTAAGTAAGTACTAACCTTCAGAAGGAGAAGAAATGTCAAGGATGTAAAAAAAAAACAAACCTGGCAACTATACATACATGAATTCATGATATATGTGTGTACATATGTGTATATACATATACATATATATACACACATATGAAATCATCTCTGAAGAATTACACTATCCTGAGGTATGCTGGTAAATGTTTAACAACTAACTCCCCAAGGGAGGAAATACGTACACAAGACACACTTTTACATTTAATTTGCATTATTTACATTTTCTCTATAACTTTCTTAAGACTTGATAATCAACAAAGTAATAAAACAAGCCCTGATGAGTAGAGTTGCTGATTTCTGAGATATAAATGCTCAATCTGAAAATTTAACAAAAGCCCTCAAGAGCAGTTTGAATTGGCTCCAACAAACCCCTGAATGTCCATACTAATCCTAGCTCAATGTTAATGTTTTTATTTGAAGTAATGATAAAAATTTCTTTTTGAAAAGAGGTATAAGTCATTTTCCATGTGTGTCCCTGTCAGTAATAAAAAGTAATGGCTATGATACTGTAACTTCTCCCTGGATGCTACGTGGTGAAAGGAATATTAT
>JAQQSK010005236.1:0-19170 GCA_028658325.1 Potorous gilbertii
TATCTTACAATACAGGAAAGTTTGGGAGATGCGGATAAGCAGGGTGTGGTGGAATGATGGAAGGTAGTGCAATGGGAGGTGGGCGCAATTTGAAGTCAACACTCAGGGAGGGACAGGGTCAAAAGAGAGAATAGAAGCAATGGGGGCAGGATAGGATGGAGGGAAATATAGTTAGTCTTACACAACACGACTATTATGGAAGTCACTTGCAAAACTACACAGATATGGCCTATATTGAATTGCCAGCCTTCCCAAAGGGAACGAGTGGGGAGGGAGGGATGGGGAGAAACTGGAACTCAAAGTTTTGGGAACAGCTATTGAGTATAGTTCTTACTACTAGGAAATAAGAAATACAGGTAATGGGGAATAGAAAGTTATCTGGCCCTACAGGACAAAAGAGAAGATGGGGACAAGAGAAAGGAGGGATGATAGAAGAGAGGGCAGATTGGTGACAGGGGAAATTAGAATGCTCAATGTACTGTGGTGGGGGGAAGGGACAAAAGGGGAGAAAATTTGGAACCCAAAATTTTGTGAAAATGAATGTAAAAAGTTAAATAAATAAATTTATATTTTTTTTAAAGAAAGACATTTATAAGGTAGTATAGAGTTTTAGTCCTTATTTGAATGTATTGTGATTATTATCTGGTTAACAATTTATAAAAAATTTAAAAATAGGTGTCTTGGAAAAGTTTAACTCAGACTTTTGCTGGAGGTCTCTCTGTTAATAAAGGAATAGAAGGTATTTTTTTTTATTTCCATTGCTAACAATGTAATCTTTCAGAAGCCAATGTAGGCAACCAGAGTAATTACTGCCCTGTTTCTGACTTTCATCAATAAGAGGATACTGTTTGGTGAAGTGGAAATGATAGAAAATGTAGGTAGTTGTGACCATTCTTTCAGAGTTAGTGGTAACTACAGAAAGTATTACCAGGCATTGCCTTTCATGTACTCTAGGTGCTAGGAGAGTTGATTTCAAATGATACAGAGATATGGCTAGAAAATCATTTCCTAAGATTTTTAAAAGAATGTCTATTTAAGAAGGATAAGATATTTTCAAGAGCACAATTTCCAATGTGACTTTACAAGAATCTCTTTGGCAAATTCAGATTTTCAAATCCATTTAGAAGGCATGTAAACAAGGTCAGCTGGAGAAGGAAATGGCAAAGCACTCTAGTATCTTTGCCAAGAACACCCCAGTGGGGTCATGAAGAAATGACTGGGCAACAACAATAGACAAGGTCAAGTAATAAGGGCAAATTAAAAAAAAATTATAAGACCTGTCTTCTGCAATAGTTCAAGAAAGTCTAAAGTCCAGTATGATCTGAAACTTGAAATAAATGCTAGAGACATCAAAACATGTATTGACAAATCAAATGCAATGAATATCTGAATCAGTTCAGATGAATTCTCTCATGGATGGAGGATGTAATTGGAAGAGAAGACAAGAAAAGAGAAGAGACATTAGAAGAGAAGGGAAAAGGAGAAATGAGTAAAAGAAAACAGATAATCTGGTTTCTTAGGCAATGTCTCAGTCCTTAACACCAGTTAGTCATTCAATAAATCAACACTCATTTAACAAATGCTTACTGTGCTGAGGCAAAAGAGAAGCAAAAAAAATATTGCTACCTTAAAGTAACTCACAGTCTAATGGGGGAAACAACATGCAAGTAGGATATTTACATGCCAAATTGGAAATAATATCAGAGGGAAGGCATTAAGATTAAGGAGTGGTAAATGAAGGGTGAGGGAGAGTGAAGATTCAGGGATGCTACTTTGGATTGCAAGCCTGGATGGCTGGGAGGATTAATGTGCCCTCAGTAGTAATAGGGAAGTAGGAAGAGGAAAGAAAGAGAGAAGGTGGTTAAGGGAAGGGAAAAGTCCCATATCTAAATTTGTCCATGTGAGAAGATAGATGTGCCCTGGAAAAATTGACAACATCCTACTCCCAGAGGAGAGGGCTAAAAATCTTCCCCATTAGGCAGTCTACTTTGTCCTAAATAATGACACCTGCAGGTTATACAAGAAAGATCAAAAAATGAATCTATATAATGGAACCAGTGGATAGAGGAGACAAGAAAGAATGATCCAATTCCCATTTTGTTTCTGTTTTCTCTGTCGAGGGGAATAATCTTCAAATTATTAATTAATAATTCAAATTAATTGACTGTTAAGGTCCATCCACATTGGCCAATGATCCACAAGGGTCATGAACGTCTGTCCATTCCATATATGTTCTATCTGTCAAAAATCTATCTGTAATATTCTATATAATTATATTTTCCAAACCAACTTATTCAGTTTTAATTTTGAAGATTCCAATTTTTGTAATTTAAAATTCTTTTGTTCTTATATTATCAAACCAATGAATATTATCCTACTTATTTCTTATATGTGTTTAGGGGATTAAAAATTCTTTTGCTACATTATTTATATGTGTTCTCTTTTTTCCTTCATTTTAAAAATCATTTTTTTAAAAATAAATAAAATTAAATTAAAATAAAACCAAATAAAATAAATAAATAAATTAGGAGAAATAAAATCAAAAAATCAATACAAGATTGACATAAATACATATGAAGAGAGACTATGAGATAGTATGAGGTCCTTGAGAGTAAATAACTTTGTCTTTCTCTTTGTCTCCTCAGTCCCTGGCACAGCGCCTGACACTTTAATCAAGCACATATATCATTCACTTAGTTGAGAGGAAAAAGGCAACACCCTGAACTTCGGAGAAAATTCAATCAGAAATTACAAGCAGAAATTACAAACAAACAGAAAGATCAACAGACAGGGCTTCCAACTGTCTGACCATAGACAATACATACATCATTGCCAGAGAGAGAAGCACCAACATCTGGGTTCTCAAAGCTGGGGGGCTTCTTAAAATGTCTGCCCAGAGTCTCATCTGACATAGGAAACTTCTTCCAAAAAATAAGCCCCAAAGCAAAACCTCACCTCATGGTGTACACATTCTTTTCAGAGCTGAAGGGAGTAGCCCTCAGGGCCCAATGCCTCATTAGAAATTAACAAAAGGTAGGGATGATCTTTAATTCTTCCCCCCACTCACCATTAACCTTCCATTAACATTACAGAAAATAGGGTGAAATGTGCTATCACTTTAGATGCTCTGGAAGGGGACAACAGAAAAAAATGCGTTTTCTTTGCTAGTTTGTTATCATTCATTTCATATTTAGTGTCAGGAGTAGATCAAGGGGACCACCAGAGGCATTCATTCACCAAGCAAGATCATGTATCAGAAACAATAAGAAGATCAGTATCATTGGATTTCAGAGCTTACGGAGGGAAATTAGGTATGAGAAAACTGGAAAGGTAGCAGGGTGTCAGATTTTGAATGGATTTATGCTGGAGGACTTTACATTTGATCCTAGAGGTCAGGGAGCCACTAGACTTTATTGAATGGGGATGGGGTTGGTCTAATCTGTCATTTTATCTCTCTGAGCCCCAGTTTTCTCATCTGTAAAGTAAATAGGATTGGATTTTATGGCCTCCACGATCATTTACACCTCCAAATCTCTGGGGCTATGGTAAGCATCTTTCTGAATGTGGGATATTGAAAGGGACAAGAACTCAGGACCTTGTCATTTCTGGGCCATAACAACTGAGCTTAGGGTAAGAAGGTGCCTTTGTTCCTCAGGATATGACTCTAATCTTATGTCAACCATATGTAGGAAATACTCTTCTGCCATCTATTGTTCCTTATTTCTGCAGGCTGTCACTCTTTCAGTGACAGATCTCAGGAAATAAATCACCTTACAGTGTCGGCTAACAATACCATTAGATACTATTATCCTTGAGGGGAGGAATTTTTGCCTTTGTACCCCACAATATCTAGTACAATTTATGGCACATAGCAAGAAATTAAGAAATATTTATTTATTAACTGATTCAGCTAAGGTCCTTTAGAGGCAAATTTGCCTTTTAATAGGGTACTAAGCCAATGAAGGGCAGTCATCATTACTGTGGCATCATGGTAGGCCACTGAAGAGGTGACCAGTAGCAAAGAAGCGCAAACCAGTATGTCTCAAACTTTCACACTATTAAAGGTCTATCTCTTCTTTCCCCCTCCTCTGACTCCCTTTTAAGCTTTCCCAACCCCAGAACATACAGGTTCCCTTTAATCAATCAAAGTAATCTGGAGGTCACAGCTGGGAGAAGCACTGTTACTGATGGAGGATGTATGAGTGTTCACTTCCCTTTTAAACTTCATTCTGGGTTTTAAGACTTTCTTGGTTTAAAATTGTTATTGGGGTAGGTTTTTTTTCTTTCTTGACCTTTCTCCCTCATATCTATTTTGGGAGCTCTGTGTAGGTGGCTGTGTGCCTGCATGCATGTTCAACAATTTATCAGAAGGGGCTGTAATGAAATCTGCCTACTCTGGTCTTGTCTTTAATTATAATGGAGCAGTTAGGAAACAGTCACCATGGTTTATATGTTTCTGTCTTCTCTTCCTTCTAGTATTTCCACCAGCCTCTACAGAGAGGATTTGGTCAGGTATCATCACCCTGTAGGATAAAAAGATCGTTTTAGTAATGTTGAGTCTAAGGTTATGGAAAGTCCATTGTGACCAGAGATGAATTTGGGGAGTAAGGTAAGGGAGATCTACCCCAGAGTCATCACTGGAAATCCCTCCTCTTGGTGTCAATTCACTTGGTGACAGTGATGCTAAGACAGACAGTCTATGACACAGTTAAGTTGAGAAAGGGGACAGTCCCCTATCTCACTACAAAATTCTAGTCGAAGCTTGACATAAAGAACTTACACAGGAGGCAAACTTGGCAAATTTGCTTTTATAAGGTTTATCAAAGGACATGTGGAGATCCATTAGCAGTCTGTCCATGAACTTAGGCATTTCTCATTGCTCTTATATGTCACACTTCTCCAGTTTGTCCTCAGTCCCCAGGATGTACGAGTCATCCTGAAAAGTTTGTTTATATAGCACAGAGATGCTAATAGAACTGTGGGACTCACTTCTTTTGAGAGAATGTGGCTTAAATACGGTTCTTACATTATGAAGAAGTATTTTTAAACCTTAAAGTGATACTAACATGGAAGGTTTTATAATCTTAAAGCCTCAGAGCAATCCCTTGGTTCCTTCCAGTTGGCCAAAGATTGACATAGATAAATAGATCTCCTTTTAAGGGGTCCTCATGCTCCTGCCAACACATAGATGACATATGTGCCCCATAGAGTTTGAAAGTATTGCAAAAGGAGATAGCATGATACACTGGAAAAAGCCTTGAGTCTAGAATCAGAGGCCCTGAGTTCAAGACCCATATTTAAAGCTTGTCATACGACCTTGAGCAAGTCACTTAGCCTCCATGGCTACCATTTTGCCTTCTATAAAATGAGACAATTTGACTCTTGAGGTTGCTTCTTTTGCTAGATTACATGATACTAAGTGGATTTCAGTTCAAACGCACAGACGTTTTCATGGAGAAATACAGACTCAGAAAAGAAAGCCTAGAGGAATGCTATGAAACACAAAAGCTGAAGCCAACCATGAAGTCAGGTATTCCATTAAATAATAACCACTCTGTCAATGTGGAATTAAGCAGAAAAATGGACAAAACATATCCTTGACATCAGGGCCTGTCCAACACTGGTTGTTCTAGGCTATTTTCTCTATGAGGGAAAGGGAGGATGGAAGATAACCTAGTCCAGCTACATAGGTACAATTATATCTTTCTTCTATTCTTGAAAGCCATTGTTTTCATGGATGGATGGATGGACAGACCAACAGACAGACAGACAGACAGACAGATAGATAGATAGTCAGACATATAGTTAGGTAAAGGAAGCATTCATTAAGTACATTCTATGAATCAATAAAGTGTTAAATATTAAAAAAATATAATTATGAAAGGAAAATATATAAAGAATAACTGAAAGAGTGGGTTTTTATACCCAGAATCATGTTGTGAGGTCTAGAGAGAAGAGGCGTAGAGACCTGGACCCTATCAAGACAGGACCCAAGCTGACTAGCAGATGCGAGGAGCTGAGGGATGGAGTCTAGGCTGTCTGTGGGAAGGAAATAGAGATAAGAGTCCCAGTAGGGGTGGACATTTCATGGCAGGTAAGGAACATGTATTTAGCATTTGTCAAAGGCAAACAAAATAATTTTATGATTATTTCCTCAGTTCTTTTAGTGTCTGTCTCCCTCCAGATCTCCAAGAACTAAAGTAAAAGGGATACTTCATTATGTTCTGAGCAGGGGGAATCAAATCATCCTTCAAGAGACATTTTCTGAAGAAAAAGGTTTTTTTCCCATAAAAAGTCTTTTTTGAAGCTATATATATATATATATATATATATATATATATATATATATATATATATATATACAATCATATTAAACGTATTTCCACATTAGTCATGTTGTGAAAGAAGAATAAGAATAAAAGGTTAAAACCACAAGAAAGAAGAAATAATGACAACTAGAAGAAAAAATTCCTCATTCCAAATCCATAGTTTTTTCTCTGAACGTAGATAGCATTTTCCATCATGAGTGTTTTGGAATTCATTGTCTTAGACCATTGCATTGCTGAGAAAAGCTAAGTCTATCAAAACTGATCATCATACAATATTGCCATTATTGTATACAAGGTTCTGGTTCTGCTCACTTCACTCGGCATCAGTTCATGTAAGTCTTTTCAGGTTTTTCTGAAAAATGAGTAGATTGCCTGCTCATCACTTCTGATAGCACAATAGTATTCCATTACATTCATATACCACAGCTTGTTTAGTCATTCTCCAATTGATGGGTGTCCCCTCAATTTTCAATTCTTTACCACCACCAAAATAGCTGCTATAAATATTTTTGTACATGTGGATCTTTTTCACTTTGTTATGATCTCTTTGGAATACAAACCTGGTAGTGGTATTGCTGAATTTAAAAGTGTGCATATTTTATAGCCTTTTGGGCATAGTTCAAAATTGCTCTCCAGAAGGGATCAGTGAGGAAAAAGTTTATGATGTTCACTCAAGACATCTAGACTTTCACCCACAACTCTGCATGAGGAAACAATTAGGGTATATATGGCTTGAACTTTCAAGGCCATCTATCCCAGATAATAAGCATTTGATAGTCACTTACTCTGTCTTGGTAGTGGTGAGACAAGTAATATTGAGGAAGGGGATGAGAAAAAAAAATGTGAAACAACCCTTCTTATCAAGGATCTTAGAGTCCAAAGGTGAGGGAAAGACTGACCTGTGAAATGATTTAGTGTTAAACTGTATGTCACAGATTATAATTGCTATAAGCTATCAGAAAATGGTGTTTCTGGGATAATAAGAGGAAGCATATATTTAATGCGCTGAGGTTGATCAAACCCTTTTCCAGCATTATCTTATTGGAACTTGATGATGTTCCTGCAAAGTAAACACTAACGTTGGCCCCATTTTGCAGATGAACATTCCGAGACTTAGGTGAAGTGATTTACCTCTAAGTCTCACATGACTAGTAAGTTTCAAGGAGGATTTAAATCATATATACATATATGATATATATAATACATATATATATTATATATAATATATATAATACATATATATATATTATATATAATATATATATATAAAATACCTGGAAAGATTTAAATGAACTAACACAAAATAAAGTGAGCAGAACCAGAACACTGTACACAGTGACAGCAACCGACCCTTGTATAATGATTAATTGTGAATGACTCAGTTACTACCAGCAATACAATGAATTGAGGCAATTCCGAAGGACTCATGACGAAGATTCCTATCCAAGAACTGAAGGAACCCGAGTGAAGATAGAAACACACCGTTTTTCGATTTCTGTATTTTTCCATGATTTTTTTCTTTGAGTTTGTGAATTCTTTTTTGAGTATGACTGATACAATAATGTTTTATATGACTGAACATAGATGACCTATTGTCAGTTGATTAGCCTCCTCTCAGGGAGAAGGAGATGAGAGAGGAAGTGAGAAAATCTGGAACTCAAAAAACAATGAATGCTACCACTTTTCTTTACATGTAACTGAGGAAAAAATTTAAAAAATAAAGAAATAACACTGGAGAGACAGATGGAACTCAGATTGTGGAAAGCTTTAAATGTTAAACTGATATAAATATATATATATGTAAATATGTACATACACACATGCATATGTGTATATAAATATGTTTATGTATGTTATATTCTCTAAAAACGGTAGGGAGCCACTGAAGAGTTTTGAGAAAGAGACCGAAATGGTCTGGTGTATTTTGGGGATATTAATTTTAATTTTGAAACTGGTTGGAGGATGGATTGAGGATACACAATAATATTTATAGAACACTTGAAAGTTTGCAAAGGGCTTTATATACATTATCTCATCTGGTCTTCACAATAACCCTATGAGGTGGACGCTTTTATTTTCCTCATTTTATATATGAAGAGGCTGAGCCTGAAACAGTTTGTGACATAGCTATTAAAGTGACATATTAAGGTAACATTTGAACTCAGGTCTTCCCATCCCCAAGTCAAGTCCTCTGTTCATGGTACAACCTAACGTCTAGAATGGTCTAGAAGCAGAGAGTCCAATCAATAGATTATTTCAATGATCCAATGAGATGACAAAAATTTGAGCTCTGATAGAGGTTGTCTTAGTGAAGAGAAAGAGACAGATGCAAGTGAAGTTGTGAGGGTAGAACCAAGAAAACCAAGCAAACTTTGGGAAAAGGCATTGGGCGAGAGTAATTAGCTGGGGGAGGGAGCAGTCAAGGCTGACTTTAACTTTCTGAGCCTTGATTCCTGCAAAGATGGTGGTGCATTGAGCAGAAACAGAGAAGTTTGGGGTAAGAATAGGTTTAGGAGGAAATAAGAGTGGTTTTGGCCATATTTTGTTTAGCTATGTCTACAGGACACAAAGGTTGAAGCATCTAGCAAGAAGTTAGCATGGCAAGATGAGGCCTCAGTAAAAAAAAAATCCATGAGTCATTTGCATCAAGGACAATAACTGAATCTATGAATAATGATGAGATTAGGAAGGCAATATAGAGAAAGAAGAAAAGAGGCCCCATCAAGAAGTCTTAGTTACACAAATGTCTTGGGTGAAAATGTGTTGATTCAGCAAAAACAGAACAGTTGTCAGCTACTTCTGTTGTTTCGTTTGTCTTTCATTCTTGAAGAGGACCATGACCTCGGAGAAGGAGAATATGATTTGCACTTGACTTTGTTTTGAGTAAGGGAGGACTGTCAAGGTCACCAGCCTCACTTCTCCTCCAGAGCCATCTAGTGGCCAGATATTCATCAAGATAACTGGAGATGGCCCAGGATACAATGGGAGACTCTGACCCTTTTATGCTAAGGTCTTTTCAGGTTGTTGGATACCTGTGAAAAGAGCCAAATGAATATGTTTCTGCAGACAGTTGAACTGAAAGTCTTATCTTTCACTAAGAATACAAAACTTTGTCCATTTTTGAAGGGATTTGGGATATCATGGAAGAGTGGCATCTGTGTGTGTGTGTGTGTGTGTGTGTGTGAGAGAGAGAGAGAGAGAGAGAGAGAGAGAGAGAGAGAGAGAGAGAGGAGTGGTTTGGGAGCAGAGAGAGGGAAAACTGTCCCTTTGTTATTAAAATCATGCCATGCTTCTTTCTGTCTATACAAGTTCACCTTATAAAGATAACTTGGTGGATTCAAGAAGATGACTGGTAGAAAGGAGAGTAAATACATGCAGGGAAACATATAAGAAGGGTAAATATATGAGGGAAACATCGATATGAAGAGAAAAGAGGGAAAATATGAGTGGTAGATGGGCAGAAGAAAGACTCTTCTCAGTGGGAGTGAGTCGTATCTTTCCACACCCCAGGTTTTGGGCAGATATCCTCTTCCCCATAGAGTTCTGTTACCACCTCATTGATTTCCTTTTGACAGGGAGATGAGGCCTCTGAGTTAGGGAGAAGTGGAATCCTGCTGTTTCCATGGAAATCAGCCATGACTACGATTCTTCTATTGAATTAATGGATGGGCACATCACACATGTGCATTAGAGGAAACACAAATATGCCTCCTGAAAAGCCACCCAGGCTTGTTTCCCTTCCCTCTGCCCACCCTGAATAAAAATATCCCTTATGGTGCTGGCTATGTGTTCGCTGCCTGAAATGCATCAGGGGGTGAGTAGGCTCACCAGGTGGCCATACTGACCTGACTGACCTGTTCCATCTCTGAAGATGAAAGTGGTAACTGGAATAACGCAGGTGGTGGTCACCACAAAGGAACTGGTTTTTTAAAAATGTCAAACAGAGATCCTTGAGTGGTAGCATCTTTCAGACAAGTAAATACAACCACATGACAGGATTTTGGCTGCTCCAGGCTAGCAGGCTAGCCTAATTTTGGGGGGATGGAAGGATGAGAGGAGAGACTGAAACTATCATGTCATTGGAATGAGAAAACTCCTTGTACTGATACTGACTAGCACCTCATCTGAATCTTGTAATCTCAGAGATTTTTCTGGTGTCCTGAAAATTTCCATGATTTACCCAGAGTCACACAGTCAGGAGCTATTGGAGGGATGACATGAGCCCTGAGGTTTGTTTTCAGCTACTAAGCCAGGGCATCTCTTTGCTGGCACATTTCAAACAATAAGTTGACAAGTATGATTGGCAAGTGCTCATTAACTTTTGTTCTGAGTGGGGCCCTATGATGGAAGCCATAGAAAAAGATGAAAAGGAAACAGTTCCTGCATTCAAGGAACCTGAATTCTATTGGAGGAGACAAAAACATATACATAAATGAAGCAAGACTGAATAAACCTTTGGGGCCATCCCAGAGCATGTGTCCAGAGTTCTCTTGGATACTTTTGAGAACACTATGGACACAGTGGCACTGTCTTGGTTCATTGGTAATGGAGAACTTTCTAGTTGCTCCTGCTTAGGTTGTGTGGTGGTCCAATGCTGAAAGAACTTTTGAGGGTGTTTTAAAATGGTGTTTCTAGACTCCAAGTTTTTCCTTAATCACTCCGTAATAGCAGAAAGGGATTGTTACTGTTGAGTCATTCTGTGTTCAATCTCTCCATGATACTATTTGTGGTTTTCTTGGCAAAGACACTGGATTGGTTTGCCATTTCCTTTACCAGCTTATTTCAGAAATGAGGAAACTGAGGCAATTGTGCCCAGAGTCATACAGCTTATTTGTGTCTGAAGCCAGACTTGAACTCAGAAAAATGAATCTTCCTGATGCCAGGCTGAACATTCTCCATCGCACCACCTAGCTGCCCTAAGAAAGCAGTCAGGGTGCTTCATCTGATTAAAGTAGAGGCTTCCAATAAAGTTTGCCTTTGGTGGGATCTTCCCAATTAATAAGATGCAACAACCATGGTCTTAACCAGGCACAGTTATGCCAGTCACTCCCCTCCCGCCATCTGCCTTTGCCTCCCTCTTTGTGTTTCCTATCCTTTAGCACAGTGTCTCATGCATGGTAAGCACCTAATAAATGCTTGTTGACTGACGATAATAGATTTATGTTATCAGCAATGAAAGAAATAGCTATTAGCTTAGTTAAAGTTGTAGCTGCAATGACATAAGCAAGTGATTGATAACAAGGAATGGAATAGAAAGGGAGGGAGAGAGAAAGAGACACAGAGACAGAGAAAGGAGATGGGAAGGAGGAAGACAGAGAGAGAGGGAGGGAGAGAGATGGGAAGGGAAAGGAAGAAAGACACAGAGAGAAAGGGATTGGAAAAGGAAAGCAAGGAAGTCAGGGAGATGGGAAAGGGAGAGAGGAGGAAAAGAAGAGAGGGAATTGAAAAAAAGAATGATGAAGCAGGGTCAGAAACTGTAGAGTAGCCTCTGTCTTGAGAACCATGTGGACATTCAGAGTATCAAATCAAGGTTTTTTGACAGCTCCTAAAGGATGGAAGACATTGGCAGTGGTTTCTAGGATTTGGGGTCATTGCTCTGCTGAGAGATCTGTGAGGACTGAGAGATTATTGATGACCCCTCTTCTCTCCCCTGCCTCCAAGTCAGAGAAATACCTTGCCCCTGAGTGCCCCCTTCTCTGAAGGTTATGTCTCCTTCCTTCTTTTGAGAAGGGAAGTAATCTAAGCAGAAAAGCTATCTACCAACACCCTTTCACCACTTTGTGTCCCTTACCTCACCTCCACCCTTGTATTTTTCATTCCTATTTACATAAGATATTAGTGGTCACTAATTGGCTTCAGAAAATGGGTCAGTCTGGGAAAAGATGCATCCAGGTACTACGAAGAGATATGTGGGGTGAGGTTAAATAGTAATTTCTTCTCTCTGAAATCACAAACCTTTTCAGTAACTGTTATTATTCATTAACCTGCTTGAGGCTGATTTACAGGAAAAAATGCAAATAAAGCTTAATCAAGTAATAAGTTTAAGTGACTCAAAAATCCCCTTCATCTCCCCATCCCCTCATTGGCAGTCATATCTTGTCATGTGAGAAACTCCAACCAAAGAAAATCGATCATTGATCAGAAGCCTCTTCCTTCATCAGATGCAATGTCTTTCCTCCATTCAGTTGTTATGAGGTATGGGTTGGGGAACATGACCATAGGACCACTCAGGGTGTAGCATGTCATTCCAAATCTCCCAAAGTCCTTGTAGCATTGAGGCATCACATCACTGAGGACAGTCAGGAAGGTTTTCTCTTTTCTTTTTCATTTCTATCCTTCCAAACCCAAGCAACAGATTTCCTGTGTCACCTATTCAATTTCACACAGAAGAACATGCTCAAGCTTCGTCAACCGATGTACAAAGATAGTGTCCTTTGTCTATAAGTTCTTCTGCTGCAGAGATGGAGGCCAGTGGATTTCTCAAGCTTGGGAGTTCTGGGCTACTGTATGGTGAAAACTGATCCAGCATCTTCACCAAGTCTGGCATCAATATGGTGAGCCCCTGGGTGAAGAAGGCTTTCAAGCTGCCTGAGGAGAGGTGAACCAGCCCCGTTGGATCCATGAAGTAGGGTAAATTTTCTGTGTTGATTAATATTAAGATCAAGTCTGTGGGTAAACACTACTAGCCTAGGTGAGATTTGGAGTCCCAGTCTCCAAAAACTCAAACAAAGGAACAAAACACATACATGCATCATTGTGGGAACCTTGAACTTTGTCACACACACACACACACACACACACACACACACACACACACTCATCTGAAAGCTAGGGAAGAGCTTTCTCCTCTCTATCTTAGAAAAAAGAACCCAACAAAAAACCTCTTCCTTTTCTCCCCTAGGCACTACATCTCCCTTATAAACCTGTTGGTTTTTCATATTCAAATGATTCCCTTGTTTTTTCTTTTCAGAAGTTTCCAGAGAACTCTGGGTATGTGCACCCTAGAATGGTCTCCATAGGCTCATTCAGCCTCTCAATAGTGCTCTACATAACCTAGAAATCAAAGAAATAGAAGGTAAGGGGAGTCACTAGCAGCTGAGGGAACTGGGAAGAAATTTACGTGGAAGGTGAAAAGAGTTCGAGTTGAGGAGGGAGAACATTCTGACATATGGGATGGGACAGTCAGGAAATACTTCCTGAATTGAGTTGACCTAGAGCACTGAACTAGTGTCATCAACATTATTTTAGGTCCCACACTGAAGGTTTAGGAAGATGACTGACAGAGAGGAGCCAGGGTATATTGTCCCATATGCCCACCTTGTTCCAGATGTCAGTGTCACCAGGTCAGTCTGTCCTCTTAGGATACCTGAAAATCTGCCCCCTTTTCACTGTCTCCTTAGCAGCATGTAGTCATGATGTCCATTTGCATGGATGTATTATGTTACATGTTTCCTAGCACTTACATATGATGTAAAATCCTTTCATGTGACATCAGGCAGGGCTTGTCATTCCAGCAAAGTTAAACTCTTTTTTTCCTGGAACATCCTTATTTGTACTTGGAAACACATGGAGCAAAACAGGTGGAATGTAAGAGTGGAATTTTGTGCTAGACAGGAGAGGAAATGAATTCAGAAAGAATATCCTTATGCAAATATAGAATGTTTTTTCAAATCACTACTTACTTTTAGAATGGGGATTCTTAACCTTTGTGCATTTGTGTATTTGTAAGAGAGACAGAGAGAAACAGAGAGAGAGACAGAGACAGAGACAGCGAGAAAGGCAGAGACAGAGCCAGAGAGAGCCAGAGACAAAGACATTGACAGAGAGAGACAAAGAAAGAGAGAGGAGGGAAAGACAGAGAGAAAGAGAAGAGAAAAAGAGAGAGATGAGAAAGAGAGAGACAGAGACCCCACTGGAAGTCCAATAAACCTATAATCATATGCTTATGTTCTCAACTGTAGGCTGTGTTTGTCCTTCATTGCTGAAAAAGACCATACCATCAGAGAAATGATGACATAACTTGCACTTGACTTTGTTTTGAGTGAAGGAGGGCTGTGCGGGTCCCCAGCCTCACTTCTCCTCCAGAGCCATCTGAATCCAGTGACCTGATATTCCTCAGGATGACTAGAGATGACTGTATACGTATATATATGTGTTTGTGTGCATGAGTATATATAGATAGATATATAGATATATCTATCTATACATACACATGCATATGCATGTATATATACATACAGAGTGATATCTATGTGTTTGTATGTACATGTACATTCACATTGTTTTTTCAGTCATTTTTTCAGAAGTGTCCAGCTCTTTGTGACCCCATTTGAGGTTTTCTTGGCACAGCTACTTGAATGATTTGCCATTTCCTCCTCCAACTCATTTTACAGATGAGGAAACTGAGGCAAACAAGGTGAAGTAATTTGCCCAAGCAGTAAATGTCTGAGGCCTGATTGGAAATCAGGAAGATGAGTCTTCTTGACTCCAGGCCTGGTGCCACATCCACTGCACCCTCTAGTACATTAATAACACAAACTCACAGATCCAGATTAAGAGGCTTCCCAAACCGCTAAAATCTGAAAAGTCTGTTCAGTTACTGAGTAGAGCAGCATCTTCCAAGTATTACTGTGTCTTTGCTTCTCAGTTAATTGCTATGACATCAAGAGTGGGAAACTAGGCTATGACAAAGGGACTTGGGGAGGGGACGGCACTGGACCTTTGGGACTTGATCAAAAGGACAACATTTTAGCAATGACAGGGAATGGTGTCTTTGGCCCTTGAATGGCCCTGGCCCATCTTTTAAACCAGTGCCCCAATAGCATACTGTTACCAGGTCACTCTCCAAGAATTAGAGTCCAGAAGCTAATGGGTGAAAAGTAAATGTATTGACCTGTAATTGGAAGAAAAGTAGATCAACTGGGGAGAACATTCTCCTTTATTCATTTTCCCGGTGCCTAGTTTAAATGCTTGCTATGTGCCAGGTACTGTGTGATATAAATGCATGCAGGTAGTCCAGACACTATCTTCAAGCAGTTTACATGTTAATAGAAGATAACATATATGGGGAGTAATAAAGCCATTGAAAGAGGCTGCTATTTGCCACATGGTTAGCAAACTGGAACCAGTGATGGAGCATTTACATGTCCTCCAAAGTCCCTAAAAGGTACTTCTGTTCCATACCACTATGCTTCTCTCTGAAGTGGGCTCCCCAACCTCCTCTACATGGTAAATGGCAGCAGCACGCTGGGCATGTTTGTGAGGGTGGAGTTCACTGCATGGTTTCCCAGGCATGCTTATGAGTTGGATCAAATGGAAAAAGAAATAAAACAAGTTCACCAGAGTACAGAGAGAGAGAGAGAGAGAGAGAGAGAGAGAGAGAGAGAGAGAGAGAGACAGAGATGGAAAGAGAGACAGACATACAGAGAGAGAGATAGAAGTACACAGAGAGAAAGAGAGAGGGGGGTGAGGGAGAGAATGTCAGTAGTCTCTTACTGTTTCAAAGATAAAATACAAACTTTTGAGTTTGATGTTTAAGACTTTCCATAACCAGGCTCTCATTTGCCTTACTAGCCTCCTCTCACTTGATTTTCCTTCACACACTAAAAATTCTAGCTAAATTGCTTTCCTGTTTTTATTCTCCCCACCCCCCAAACAATTCAGTATTCACTTGCTGCCTTGATCAAGTGGACATCCTGTTCCCCCATGCCTCAAAAGTCCTTCCTCCAAATTCTTGCATCCTGGAATTCTCAGTTCACATGCTCCTGCCCCTGGAAGCTACCCTGATCTCCTCCCCATCAACTCATACAAATATATACTTTCATCCCCAGATATTAGCACTCTGTCTCAACTTAAATCTTTTAGCTGAATTCAACAAGCATACGCAGGAATCATGTTACTCACCAGGCATACAAAAGCAAAAACAAAGTGGACCTGCCCCTAGAAGGTTATATTCTACTGTTGAAGCTAACATGATAGAGAAAAGATAACATAAGGTAGGGAGAGAATGAAGACGGGAAGGGAAAACAGAGTCCTCTGGTTTTTAACACGTATTGACTGAATTGCATCAATTACATTTAGTTGGGGAGACAAGGAGAGATGTGTCATAGATTCCATGAAACAGAGTCTACAAACTATTAAGGGAAAGAAAAGAATCAAAATAATTCCATTGTAAACAGAGGGTAAATGAAAAAGCGTTCTATGCAGAGTACTGTAGTAGTAGTAGTAGAAGTAGTAGTCACAGTGGTAGTAGTGCCACTAGCGGTAGTAGCTGCAACAGTATCAGTAGCACTAGTAACAGTAGAAGTGGTGATAGTAACAGTGACAGTGACAGTAACGATAGCATTACTAGTGCTACTACTAGAAGTAGCAACAGTAGCAGTAATAAATGAAATGGCAATTATATAGGGCTTTAAAGTATACAAAGCAATTTACAGATGCTATCTTATTCTTATGTTAACAACAACTCTAATAAAGGATATTACTATTTGAGTCAGGTAGCACAGTAGACAGCATACTACAGTTAGGAAGATGAGTTCAAATCTGGCCTCAGACACTTACTAACTGGGTAACCCTGGGCAAGGCACCCAGTCGCTATCTGACTCAGTTTCCCCAACTGTAAAATAGAGCTCATAATAGGACCTACCTCACAGGGTCATCGTGAGGATCATATGGAACAAATTTTAAGTAATCATCATAGGACCTGACACATAGTAAGAGCTTGATAAATGTTTATTTTCTTCCCTCCTTCACATTCTACAGTTGAGGAAAGCAAGACCAGTGATTTACCCAGGGATGAATACAGATCCCAGGAAGCACTTGGAGTGAAATCATCCTTCCTCTAGGTCCAGTGTTCCATCCACTGTGCCATCTAACTTCCTAACTGACTGACTGACTAACCCAAGATCACACAGCCAGGATGGGTTGGAAGAGTCACATAAGCTCAGGTGCTCTGACCTCAGAGCCATTGATCTTTGCATTGAACCACATTGCTTTGGGAAAGTCACAAAGCCTTCATAGAAGAAGTGGTGTATATCTCAGAGACAGGGAGAAGGGAAGAGATGGGAAGGGAAGATGAAGGAAGAATGCTTCTAGAGACTCCTGATGTACTAGATGATGGCCTCCCTCCCCCAGTGGTCCCCAGAATGCAGTTCAGTAAAGGGAGCCTTTGAGCCCCCTTGCCTAGAAGTAGAGAGAGGAAAGGATTCAAGCGAATCTGAAGGAGAAATAACTAGTAGTCAAGGAGAGTGGATTCAATTAATCCATCATTCCTGTTAGCATTCAAAAAATTTAAAATGATCTGTAGATTCAGTTTAAATCACTTCAATTTGACAGACACTTATAATATCAGAGGAAGGGAGTTCAAATTCAAATTTTACTAATAATAATTCATTTAATATCTTTGGGCCTTAGTTTCCTGATTTGTATTAGATCACCTTTTGGGTTCCTTCCTACTCTAAGCTCTTGAGTCTATAAACTAAATGCCTGTAATCATGTCAGGTTCTTATCTACAAAAGCAAAACCAACATAGCTCAGCCCTCAATGGTCTAATATTCTGCTGGAGGATCCAACAACATCCACACCCACAGAAATGGATAGGAGATACAAATTAGGGGAGAAAGAATCAAGTGAAGGAATCAGAAAAAGCACCTTGAAGGAGGGGGCATGAGCCTTGAAAGGAGTGGAGTGCAAGGGATGAGCTAACAGGCTGAGGTAAGAAGGGAGAGCATTCCAAGAATCGGAGCTAGCCTGTTAAAAAAAAATCCACTGTGATGGGAGAGGGAATTTCCTGCTTGGAGACCAGTATGGCTAGATCACAGATTAGGTGAGGATTATTAATGTGCAATCAGGGTTATTTCTGAGCATTAGTGAATCTGGGGAATGGTTGAAACAGGAGAGAGGCCCATTCAGTTAGAGAAAAATCAGACTCAGTACTCCAGATGATCCTGCCATTAGCTAAAGAGAGGGTTAGAGATGGATGTAATAGGAAACACGAGTTGAGGGATATTCTGGTAACAGGACAGCAGGAAGAGACAGACATGGATGTCTGACAGAATTACTTTAATGACATAGGCAGGAGGCTTCTGCCTGGTGGAAACAAGAAGGACCTGTTCTCACATTGTACAATCCCCTCCCTCCACAAGTCTTCCTATCCCTATTGGACAGAGGCCATTGTTGTTACTTGATGCCTTTAAAACCATATATTGTGTCCACATCTTCTGGAGATGAGGTCTGCTTTAGTTTCAGGTGAGAATGTGCAGGAAAAAAATGGGCTGTGTTTGTGTGTGACTGTGGGAGCTCTGCTGATAACCTTGTGCTTTCTACCCTTCCCACGTGTTGGAGCATTACTGTCAGTATGGCCTGATGTAAACAGTTTCCTTTCCAAATGCCTTTTACTGCTTGTGAGACCTTGGTCAAATCACTTAATCTCTCCTGGCCTCAGTTTACTCATCTATAAAATGAGGAGATTGGATCTGATAGACTCTGACTTCCTTTCCAGCTCTAAATGTATGTTGCTACAACCTCTCTTGGCCTTATTTTCATCATCTCTAAGATGAGGGGGCTAGACTACATGGGCTGAGAGATCCCTTCACTCTCTAGTGAACCTGTGATCCTTTTTTTTTTCTTTAAATAAATTTATTTAACTTTTTACATTCATTTTCACAAGATTTTGGGTTCCAAAATTTTCTCCCCATTTGTCCCCTCCCCCCTCCCCCATACACTGGACATTCTAATTACCCATATCACCAATCTGCCCTCTCTTCTATCATCCCTCCCTTCCCTTACCCCATCTTCTCTTTTGTCCTGTAGGGCCAGATAACTTTCTATTCCCCATTACCTG
>JAQQSK010005237.1:0-65427 GCA_028658325.1 Potorous gilbertii
CCCCCCGCCGCCTCTGCCTGGCTCTTTGCCATCGTCTCAGTCCGGCCGCGGCCTCCTCCCGCACCCCCTCAGCAATCCATACCAGCACACGGGCACACACAGGCGCGCGCGCGCGCACACACACACACACACACACACACACACACACACACACACACACGCGGGCACGCGCACAACCTCCCGGCACCAATACCAGGACCGGGAGGGGTAGGTGCTCCCCACAGCATCCCTCCCCCCAACTCCCCTCCGTATCCACCACCACCAGCACCCCCACTCCTCCTCCTGGAACCTCCTTGGAAACAGGGGACGAACAGCCCACTCTGGGAATGGCTCCCAGTCCCCGGGGGCTTCCCCAGGACTGTCTCGAAGCTCATGGTGGGGAGGGGAGGGGGTCTTTTGCTTTCTAACTCCTCACTGGGCTCTGGTTCGAGGCCGCCTTCTGGTTGTGCTGCAGGGACGGATAAGGCGCCAGCAGAGCTCCAGAGGCTGGGGCTGGGCTGGGCTGGGGGCAGGGATGGTTCCCTGTTTGACCCCTGTTCTGCTCCCGCTTGGTAAATGAGCCGCAGTGGGACCTCGAGAGTGGGCTTTGGCTGAGCAGCCAGGGCTGGAGAGGCCTCGAGGCCTGGTCCAGGCTGGGATTGGGCCGTCTCTGCAGCAGCTACGGCGGCAGCCAGCGAGGCCTGGAGGGGCAGGTGCGTGGCGGTGGCGAGGGCTGGGCCAGGGCTCCCCGAAGAGAACTGGACTTTGTGCCCTTCTGTCTGCCTGGCACACTCAGGCAAGACCACATTCCTGTCTGTGCTCCTTGGAGTGTGTGTGTGTGTGTGTGTGTGTGTGTGTGCATGCATGTGTGTGCATGCTCCAGGGGGCACTGAGAGAGCTCAGGGATACTGGGAGGAGGAGCGGGGTGGCTTTGAAATGCTTGAAGTTGGCAAGGCCGCTTGTCCCCCTGGACACAGACAGATGCCGTTAGGTACCTCTGTGACTTCGGTCAAGTCCCTGACCATTTTGGGCCCGAATATCTGGTCTATGGGGTACAGCTGGCTAGCCCTTAATGTCCCTCCCAGTGTCTTAGAGTGGTCTGCTAAATTTAGGGGCATATTTGGCATGCAGCCCTGCCCCTCCCCAGGCAAGAGGCTGAGCCACCTTCTCAAGGCTCTTTTCCAGACTAGGACCCATGCTGAGAGACTGACTTGGGGGTCAAGCAGGCAACTGGCCCTTGAGAGGTAGGCTGGGCAGAGAGGGTGTGGAATACCTAAGCAGGCCTGCAGCCTGGTGGCACACCTCAGCCCAGCACCCACTTGTATGAAGGGGCCTCTCAGCTTTGCTGAGGGCGGCCCTCTGGCACAGGGCTGCTCCTGCCTTGCTCACAGGGGCCTGAGCAGGTGCCCCGCCTCCACCTGGTAGCTGTCTCTTCCCTCAGTCCCTGGGAGACTCTTAATTGAATCCTGTCAAGGCGGGAGCAATTAGTGCAGGCCTTTTAATTGGGAGAAGCCAGGCCTGGCAGGAGAGAGGTGTGAAGGGATCATGCAGCCTCAGACCTGGCCCGGTTTGGACCAGAGTCGTTCCAGCCTGCTGCTGGGAAGGACAGGTGGACAGAAGGCCACTGGGGGCAGGGGGCAGGGAACAGAAAAGGATTTCACCCTCAGCCAAAGGCTCCAAGCACCCTGGAAGAAATGAGAGCCAAGCCCCCAGGGGGAGAGAGAGAGACTCTGCCCTGGCACTTGGGACAGGAAGGCGAGGTAGACATTCCAGTATATGCCCCCGGGATGTGGCCCTGCCTCCTGAGAGCTGGTGAGAGAAGGTGGCTGGGCAGCAGAGAGGAAGGCAGGCCCAGAAGTCTTTACATAAATGTCCCCTCCCTGCCCATCCTCAGAGGTTGGGCCTAGTAGGAGCTTTCCTGGAGCTCTCCCCAAGGCTTAGACTCATCAATTTCTCCCTCTTAAACCATCCCTTCTCAGCTGGGAGGGGGGTGCAGAATCAGCTTGGGAAGACAAACCCTCCCCTTGCTGGTCACCAGCCCTGAGGGCCCCTCCTCCCTCCAAGCCAGTCAAGGTAACTGGCAGGTCAGGACAGAGGACAGGAGAGCCAGGCTTGGGAAAAGGGCTAGCAAGGACCCCTGCCCCTACTGCCGCTCTGCAGGAGGCTCCCTCAGAGGAACAAATGGCAATGAGTAGAAGCTGCTTCCTTCCTCCCTCTCTCCCTGTGACCTTGGGTCCCTTCTTTGGACCTAGCTGATCTCAAGGCTCTCTGGATCTCTGCTTTGGGCTCCTGTGCTGTCAGTGGTGGGGCAGATCAGGATGAGGGCACTGTCCACGCTACCTCTCTGGGCTGCTAGCTCCCTTTGTCTTGAGGCTTCAGTGGACTCCTGGTACTGGGTAGGCTGTGTGTGTGTGTATGTGTGTATCTGTCAGTGTGTGTGTATCTGTCAGTGTGTATGTGTGTCTGTGTGCCGGTGTGTGTCTCCCTGTGTGTATGTATGTATATCTGTGTTTGTGTGCATCTGTCAGTATGTGTGTATTTGTCAGTGTGTGTGTCTGTGTGCATCTGTCAGTGTGTGTCTGGGTGTCTGGGTGTGTGTGTCTGTCTGTGTATCTGTGTGTATGTATATCTGTGTCTGTATCTGTCAGTGTGTGTGTGTGTGTATCTGTGTCTGTATGTGTATCTGTGCCCATGTGTGCATCTGTCGGTGTGTGTGTATCTATCTGTGTCTGTATCTGTCAGTGTGTGTGTCTGTGTGTGTCTCTGTGTGTATGCATCTGTCAGCGTGTGTGTGTATCTATCAGTGCATGTGTGTGTCTGTATGTATCTGTGTGTATGTATATGTGCCTGTATCTGTCGGTATGTGTGTGTATCTGTCAGCATGTGTGTGTGTGTGTGTATGTGTGTGTGACTGAGGCTCTGGCTTCCCTGCTTAGCCAGGGCACGGTGAAACTATGACCTCAGCCCAGGAAGACTTCCTTGACTGCCCCATCCTGATCCTTGTGCTGGGCTCATCCACCTGACTGTGAGCCACGTTCTGTCTCTGTTTTCCTTTTCTGTCAAAGGAAATCTCCTTCCTTTGATTTGCTTGGCTTTCTTGTGCTCCTGCCTAGCCTGGCTTGGACCTTCTTCAGGCCTCAAATTGCACCCCCCCCCAACCTAGAAAGGGGCTCAGGGATGCCCCCAAGCACGGAGCCACAGGGGCTCCAGGGAAGTGACCTGCTCTGTGCCTTCTCCCTTGGGTAGCTGAGCCAGAGGATTATGGGGCAAGAGCAGTGCCAGGCCTTGGCCCAGTCATTCTTCTGTTCAGATCTGCTCAGTCTCCTGTATCCCTTGTACCCGGCAGGGAACTTGGGGGTAGAAATCTTTCCACAGAAGTAGGGGTGGGGTTAGGGCAGTCGCCACTCCTGCTCATGCCTGAAGACTCCATGGGCCTTGGGAAGGGGAAGTTACTGGCCCCACCCTCTGACTCAGTTGCTCCAGGCCTCAGTTTCCTTGGCCTGTAAAATGAGACTAATCATCTTTCCCAACAAGGGGAGTAAGAGGGGTAATTAGGTGACCAAGTCTAAGACATTGAGCCTCCTTGGAAAAAGGCCTCCATAAACCAGGCTCCTTAGTAGCAGCAGAGGTGGAACAGGGCTATCAGAGCTGCCCCAGGGCAAGGCTACTGCAGGGAGAGGAGCATGGGTACCAGCAGGGCCAACCGGCTACTGGGAAAGAAGGCAAGCCTCTAGTTCTCCCCTGCACCCTCCCGGATCTGAAGGCCTGGGGACCCTCCAGGGCTGGACCCCTGGAGAACAAAGGAAAGGCCCTTCTTTGCCCAGGAGGTTGGGGCCATGACCCCCATTTTACAGATGAGGAAACTTAGGCAGAAAGAAAAAGAAAGAAACCCATCCATGCAGCTGGTGGTATCTAGGGTCTTACTGGGCATTTGGCCTCTCACTTTTCCAGGTTCTTCTGCCTCACTAGGCCTGTGCTCTAAGCCTGGCTGTCTTCAGGACCCACCTCTAGACCTTTGTCCAGGCTGTCCCCATGCCCAGGTCACACTTCTTTCTCACCTTGGCCTTGCTCCCCAGGCAAAGCTCTAGTGCCCCTTCTCTAGACATCCCCAGTCATCTCATTAGTGACCTCCCCAGATTGCTTCATATGTTCTCTATAGAGGCCATGTACCCAGTCTACGTGAACCTGCCATGGCTCCTGAGGCCATGTATTCAGGACCCCGAGGGACGTGGGGTTGCAGGAGCTTTCACTAGAGAGGAGGCCACTGATCTTTCACTCCTTTCTTCAGTCTCCTAGGGAAAGTGAAAAGCTGGGGTCCTAGCAGGCCTGGCCCTTCCTTGCTGGAACTCAGGACTTTAGTCAAGTCTGATCATAAATGAAACTGGAAAGAAAGAGAAAAAATCAGCCACCTCATTTGGGCACTGGGGAAGGAAAGGGGCCTGGGAAGCCCACAATATGCCCTAGTGCCCAGGGACAGAGCTCAGGGGCAGCTGGTGCTTAGGGTCAGGTGTCCTGCTTCAGGGGGCTGCTGCTTTCTATCCCTCCTCCCTTCCCAATTTTGACAGTGCAGGGCCCTTGAGTGATGAATTTTCCCCAGTTGATGAGTAAGGGGCTGATTTCCTTGTATCCACTTCCCTTCCTGGGTATCTGATCACTTCCCTTCCTTGATGGAGCCCAGCTTGGGCCCAGGCTGGGGCAGGGGGAGGGACTGATGACCAGTAACTCAGAATCCACAGAGTAGAGCAGTGCCTCTCTTGGTTCTGGGCCCCCCCACAGGGCAGGGGAGCCCAGGGGCTTCATCTATCCTGGGGGAGGTTTCTCACATGGCCTTTATATAGGACCCTGCTTCCTTTAGTGGAGAGGTTAAAACAGTGATTTCTAAGCCTTTCTCAGCTCTTGAGCCCCAAGCTTGTCACCCTAGGGTAACCAGACTTCTCACTCCCAGGTTGTCACCCCAAGGCAGCCAGACCTCTCACCATCTGCTTTAGAATTCTAGATCTAGGAGGGGTTGCAAAGGCTTTCTCATTTCAGAGATTGGGACCTAGACCTAAAGAGCTAAAGTGACTTGCCCACCGCCACGCAGGTAGGAAGTGTTTAAGATCTGAACCCAAGTTCTCAGATTGCCAAGTCAGTGTCCTGCCTCCTCTAGGCCATTTGGATGGGGAACCACCTTCCCCCAAGGCTTCTGCCTGTGGGGACTCCTCCTTTCAGCACCTGGCTCTGTGGCCACCCTGTCTCAGAGCTTTGTCCAAGTTTCACCAGCCTCCTCCCTCATACCCACCATGCTCACTCACTCAGGAGTGGAGGGCTCTGGATACGTGGCTGTTCCCTCTCTTCCTGGAGGGCAGGCCCCACATCTGACCTTTGTTAGCCTGGCATCAGGCAGCCAGGTCCTCCACAGAGATCTGCTGTGAGATGACTGCTCAGTTCCAGGGACTGAGCCAGAAGGATACATGCTGCTGCCCATGCTTGGTGATCCTGAAGTCATGGGGACAAAAGGGAGTGGGGCTGGTGGTCTCTTTCCTGGATCAGACTCCTGTGAGTGGTCCTTACCCCTCTCCCAGCAAGGCCAAACTCAGGCTGTGGCCAGCCCAGGGAGCTGAGCCCAGGCCAGGGAGCTGAGCCCAGAGGGGCCCTGGATGTTCCAAAGGATCCTGGTTCCAGGAAGCTTAACCCCAAATGATATGTTGTAACCACAAGCAGAGCCCTGCTGAGAATGGCAGTGGGCCCCCGCCTCATCCCAGCCCACCCCTCCTGGCCTTGGGGGTTGCCTTACAGAAGTGAGCTTTGCCTTCTTCCCTTCCTGACCCCTCCCCCCACTGAGGTGAGGAGGCTGAAAGCAGCCAGGGGGCACTTGCTGCCTCATCTGTCCTTGCCCCCATGGGCATGCCTGCCCAGGCACCCTAGGAGAGTTGGTAACATGTCATGAGTCAGGACATGGGGGAAGGGAGATGGAGTAATCTGGGGCTTCGAGCCTATTAGAAGGCCCTGGGACCATGCTCTGACCTCAGAGCCTGGAGCAGCCCTCAGAGGGAGGTAGGGAGAGTAGGGGAGGACAGGCATCCCAGTCTCACCCTGGCACACTCCTCGGGGCCCTTTCCTCTCCCCCTCCCCCTTTTCCCTCTCTTCCCCTTTCATTTTTCCTTTCTCCTCCCTCCCCTTTTTCCTTCCCCCATGAGGCTTTCACAATTTGAGAGGAACCTTGAGAGACCCAGAGTTGAGGGAGGAGTAGGTGGGGGCCAGAGAGCATCTCCGACCTCACCCGCCGGGGCTATACCAACTGTCCTCTGACACTCCCAGGCCCACCCAACTGCCTATCTTTGGAGTCTGAGGCTTATTCTTCTTGGGGCCCCCCAAGATACTGCTGCTACTTCCTTCTCTTTCCTCTTCCTCTATAGGCGCTGAGGACCCTCTGTTTTCAGGGAATGGGTAGCTTCCTCCATCACTAAAACCAGAAAAACTGCCTTCCTTGGGGGATGGGGCACAGAGATCCATGTACTTCTGTATCAGCCGCCCTGTCTTGTCCCCACCACCATTAAAACAAATTTGGGGCAGGCAGAGCAGAAATTGGGATCCCCATTTTCCAGATGAGAAAGACTGAGGCCCAGAGGGAGTGAATATGGGTGAGTGTTCCTCCCCTAGGGGACCTCTTGGAAGCCACTTCTGTGTATGGCTGGTCACTTTCCCAGGACTCCCCATGTCCACTGCCTCAGTGCTGCTCCTTGGGCACCATTAAGGTTCCATCTCCCATGCCTGAAATGCCTTCCCTCCCTCCTCACTTTTCCCTCTTGGAATCCCCCCTTCCCTTTGACTTGGCCAGATTTGGCATTTCCTCTTTCGGTAGAGGTTGTTTTCCCTGGGAGGATGGCGGCTTTCTGAGGGCAGGGAGCCTTTCTGTCCCGTCCCCAGAGGCCAGCACAAGAGAGGTGAAGGATTGTCTCCCCAGTTCCGTAGTTTCCTGGGGCTGAGGGTGAGGGCAGTCAGCCTCCCTGCTTGCCCCTTCTGGGTGGGGCTGGTCAGTCTCATCGTAGTTTGCCTGTGGGCTTGGCAGCCACCTTGGCCTGCTCTCGTGTACTGAGTGAGGCAGATTCCTAGTCATCTCTATGAGTCCTGGGGGCATGACTGCCTGCCATGGAAGGCCAGCAGAGGTGGGTCCAGTAGGATGTCTACTCCAGGCCTGGAGGCAGCTCCCCTTCTGCTTCCTGGCCCCAGCCCCTTTCTGCTAGCCACCCCCAACCTCCCTGCCTTGCTGGATCCCCTTGTGGGAGAGGTTAGACAGGGACCATTCTCTGACAGCATCTGTCCTTTGGTAGCAGGGGGGTGGGAAGGCCGATGAGCAGCTTTCCCTGGTGAGTTGAACCACAGGCCTGGAGCCAAGGGTGGCCAGCCCACAGGCCCTTGGTGCCGCTGGGGTAAAAATAAAGCAGAGTTAGGGTTACAAGGCAGTGACTGAGGGCTGATTCTGCATGCCTGCCCTCCTGCCTGGGGCCTGCTCCTGGCTCCCCACCACCATCATTCCTCCCAGATGGCAGAGGTTGGCAGAGCTATAATTCAGAGGACCAGCGCCCTTTCCCCCCCAGGGGGAGGGCCCGGCTGACTCGGGAGGTGACTGAGCCTGGTCTAGGGCCAGTGGGGGATGCCTCTAGCCTCAACCCAACCCACTTCTTTTCCCAGCTCTGAGTGGGCTCTGGGGCTGGCCAATCAGGGACTGTTTAATTCAGCAAACTGACCAGAGCGGGCTCCTGTGTGTAGGAAGGGGAGGGTGCTCAGGGAAGGTGGGGCTACAGTGGGGGGGTCAGATCACAAAAGTAGGTGGGGCCCAGAAAAGGCCAGAGAAAAGACACCTGAACTGGGCCTTGTCTGGATCATGTAGTCGTGGAGGGCATCACAGGAAGAGAGGGGTGTGGACAAAGCCTGGAGCTGGGCAAGGGCTGGTTTGGGGGAGCAAGAGATGAGCCTGAAAGAGGAACATTGAAAAAACCTTGAATACCAGGCTCCCTACGTTGGCATTTGAGGCTGCTGGGCACGGTCTTCCCATTTCTCCTTCTACGAGGGAGGGCCTGCAGGGTCAGCCTGGGGTATTCCAAGCACCTAGCTTTGAGCCCCAATCCTGCCTCTTCTGCCCCTCCCTGGGCCTGGGGGTCATGGTGGTGGAGAGGGGGCTCCCCTGCCTTTCCTCCATGCCCTGGTCCACCTTTCTCCTCTTTCCTCTGGGGGCTTCCTATACTGGCCCCTGCATCTAGGTCTTCCCAGGTAACTCGTCTCCTTGGCATGCCTAGCGCTCCCTGAAGGTCTGAACACAGGGCAGTCAGAGCAGGTGGTGGGTGCAAGTCTGTAGCCTGCTAGACTGGGGATGGCCATCCCCCCTCCCCTATGGCCTCCCAAGCAGAGGAAGGGAGTGTGGGTGTGTGGGAAGATGCAGAGCAGGTGTGGGGCAGGGCCCTGGCGGGCTTCCCAGGAGGTCAGCCTCCCACTCCACACTAACTACCTTGTGGCTGCCGCTTGTCTGAGAGGTGCCTTTTACAGCTGCTTCCCTGGCATCCTCCTGCCTCTGAGCAGAGCCTGGCCACCGCCATCATCCTGCCCACCAAGCCCTGCCTATTGTCCTCCACAAAGGTCGCTCTGTCCACCTTTGGGCTTTGTGGGGAGAGAGGAAAGAAGGAACAGGTCTTGTAAACTCCCTAGAGTCATGTGTGCCTGGCTTTGTGTCTCTATAGAAGGAGTGGGTATCTGACCACCAGACTCTGTGCTGCCTTCCACAGGCGGAGCCGATGGATACGGGGGATTGAAGGCTGAGCAGAGGCCATCAGAGGTTATCCTGGAGCCTCGGGTTTCACTGGACACCATGAACTATAGGCCAGGTGCTAATAGTAGCAAGGAGTCAAGGGTCTGGGGGTCACACAAATACCTAGAGAGTGGGGCTACAAGGAGGGGCAGAGAGAGACCAAGGAGGAAAGGAGCTGCTTCTGGTGGGAGTCACTGCATGTGGAAGAATGAGGAAACGGGAAGCTTAGTTCAGGCTTGGGGAATGGTCTGGGCAAACTCATGGTGGTAGGAAATGAACCCGTTTAGGAAACAAAATTAGTGAATGAGAATGACCTCGTTTGACCAGTCTGGAGAATGTGAATCATCTGACCTCAACATGCCTGTATGAAGCACTGGCTCTGTGTGTGTGTGGTGTGTGAGATCCCAAGTTTTTGTGGTACCCAAGCCCCGCTCTCAAGGGTGCTCCCAATGTAATAGGGGGCAGAGCGGGAGGTCATCAGGCTCTCCCACCCTGGGAGCTCAGGGGGGGCTCTGGAGAGGAGCTTGGGAAGGGGGAGGGGAAGGACAGTTGCATTTAGGATCATTGGGGAGAGCCTCAAGGCATCTGCCCACTTTGACTGGGTGGGGTCTTTCTTCAGGATGGATGATAGGAGAGGTGAGCTGGGATCCCACCAGGAAGGGTTGGGAACGCCAAGCAAAGGAATCAGCTTTATTTGGGAGGCCAGAGGGAGCCACAGAAGACTTTTGAGCACAAGAGGGATGAGCAAGCTTCCTCATCCAGGCAGGTCTGAGTTGGGGCAAGGAGGCTTTGAGGAGGCTAGTTGGGAGCTGTAGAGTCTTGTCTTCTAGAGGAGGGGAAGACTCCAAGAAAACCCTGAGAGTCCGAGGCTGGGACCCAGGGGGAAGGGAACTGCCCCCACTGGATCTGAAGGTCTAGGGAAGACCAGGCACAGACCTGGGTCCACTGAGGCCTGAGGCTCATCCTCCAGGGGCTTCTGTTGTGTGAGGGTCAGCTGGCAGGCCCTGAGTCTGGGTGACGGGCAGGCTCATAGTGTAGATCAAAGCCAGGAAGCAGGGCATTCCTGGAGCTCAACCAATCCCTAGTTAAGTTCCCTTAGGCAAATTCCTTGACTTCCTTGGCCTCAGTTTCCTCCTCTGTGAAATGAAAATCCTACCATCCCCCTCAAAAGCCAGCTCAACCTTAAGGCATGTCAGGTTTTGTGCTTGCCTGATCTAGGGTCTAGCCAGTCAGAAAGGGGGAGGGGACCAGGGATCTGGCAGGGGGGAGCCAGGCCCCCAGGAGGGCTGTGTCTCTGCTCTGCTGGGCACAGCAGGCACTCAGAGAGCCCTGCCTGGTGTGCCCAGGCTTGGGAAGGAGCAGGCTGTTGTCTGTGAGTGAGTAAGGCAGCTCAGTCCTGGGCTATCAGGAGAGAGGACACTGAGCTAGGCCTGGGACCTCAAGGCTCCCCAATTTACAGATAAGAAAACCGAGACTCAGGGCAGCAAGCCAGGAGGAGCTGGTGAGTGACAAGGACAGCTGTGCCAAGCATTGCTCTTGAATGCTCGTGGACCCTGCCAGAGTGGGAGGCAGGACTCCTGAGGGCTCCCCTCTCCTGGCAGCGCCTCTGTCATCTGGAAGGGAGATGACTGCTTCTGTGAGGCTTCTTCCTCCTGCCAGCCTGTGGTCCCTGGGAGCCTTGGTGGGCAGCCTAGCCAGCCTTGCCTCAGCTCCCCAAGCCCTGTTGATTCATGGGCAGCAGGCTTTTTATCTTGGGCCTGGACAGCAAGGCTAAGACTCCTACAGATCAGGACAGGGTCACTGGGCCCAGCCTCAGCCCTGGGCTGCCCCCTGACCTTCTCCTCCTCCTTCCTAGTGAGCCAAGGCTTCCAGAGCCATTCAACAAGGCCAACTTCCCTGGGGAGCCACTCTGAGGGCTCCACCATCCGCTTCCCTTCCTTCAGCTCCCTTAACACCAGCAGCTACAGCAGCAGCTTGCCATGGAAACCGGTTCTGTTAGCAACCACCTCCCTTATCAGGGTCATCAGGTCCATGTGGGGCTGTTGGCAGCCCTGGAGGCCTCTGTGGGAAGGGGCCAGTGCCAGTAACCTGGTCCTGGGCCTCCCTGGGCCTGGGCCTCCGGGGGACCTGGCTGGTGGTGAAGGCTTAGGTGAATCATAGGGGCTTTCCTGGGCTGCCCCCCATTCCACCCAAACTACCCAACACCCAGTTTTTGTTGATTGCATGCTCTGGCTGGGCACTGCCGTGCAGTGGGAAGGGGGACAAACCTGACATGCCTATCACAGCATCACCCCCTCCAGCTGGGACTCGGGCTGAATAACCCCCACCCCCCACAGAGAAGGAGACCAGGGTGGAGGTGAGAGTGGGCCCCCTAAGGAGGCTGAGGCCTGCCCTCCCAGAGCTTCCATTCCAAAGGGATATGCAGAGCTGTGATAGGGATGATGGCACAAGCAAACATCCATCCTGTGCCCGGACCCTACTAAGTGCTTCACAGTGGGATCCCTGGTGATTCTCACAACCACTGGGGAAGCAGGTGACATGCTAATAGTGGTTGAGGAAACTGAAGCAAACAGAGGTTCAGTGACTTGCCCAGGGTCACACAGCCTGTAAGTGGATGAGGCAGCCTGATTAGTGACCCTGGAGGGAAGGTGGTCCTAACTACTGGAAGACCAGTGGAGGGAGGGTGTAGAGAGTATGGCAGTGTGCCTGACCTCTGCCCTGAGCTGTGGCTATCATTAGCAGGGCTCTCTGGATACTCCCCAGCTGATGGCCATCCCTCCCCTCCCCCCTTCAGCTTCCAGTTCTGTGCCACTGTGAACCAACAGTCTTGTACCAATGGGGCTTTTTCCTCTTTCTGTGACATGTGTGGGGTAGAGACTGAGTAGCTGTATCTGCCCCCTCCACCTGCCAACCCTGCCCTGTCCCAGGCCCTGAGCCTTCAGCACCCCCAACAGCCTGGCGTTGGAGGCCTCTCAAGCCTCTAGGCCTTCCCAGGCTCAGCCCCAGATCTCCTCCTCCAGAAAGGCTTCCTTGGCTGCTTCAGGCCCTCCCCCTCCCAGACTGCCCCCTACCCTCACTCCCTCATCAGCCACAGCAGGGCTTAGAGTCACAGCACAGTGAATGGAGCTAGGCCAGTGGGCAGGGTTGGGATGCTGTATGTAGGTTATCACTGGCCCCTCTAGCCCACTCCAAGTCTCCCTCCCCCACCCCCTTGCTTGGGCTCCCTGCATCCCTCCCACCCTCTCCACCTGTCCCAAATCCTACTGTCTGGGTGCAGGAGGGGTGAGGGAGCTGCTGGGTGGGGGGGGGGGTTTGGGGGGACTGTCTCCAAGTCTCTCTCAATGCTCTTCTGCCTCCTCCTTTCACCCAGGTGTCCTTCTGGATATCCAGCAGCACTTTGGAGTCAAGGATCGAGGGGCTGGCTTACTCCAGTCAGGTAAGACCCTCCTCCCACACCTGAGGACTCAGTGACTTCTGAGGGTGTTCTGACCTCTCTGTTGTCCACTCAGGAGGGTCACAAAACATCTTCCTTGGCCTGACCTTGAGAGGACGGCACACAGATGAGATAACCAAGGCTCAGGTTGGGTTCGTGACTTGCCCAGGGTCACTCAGCTTAGTCTGGGGCCAGCAGACTCAAAGGAGGCAGTTTGGGCAGGCCCACCTGGGCCCTGGAGAGCACCAGCTGCTTGTCACATGAGCCAATTAGGAAGGCAAACAGAAGTGATAACCAAGTCCAGCCCTGTCCCTGCCGGTGTCCGGCCGCTGGCCAACCTCAGTGTGTTTTGAGGAAATGGCCCCAGCCCCTGGGACCCTCCATTCTATGGGGAGGGGGACTTTGGGTGGGGAGTAGCCTCCAGTTGTTTTTTTTTATTACTGTTCTAGGGGTGTGGAGAGGGGGACGGCAGGAGCTAAGGGCTCTTGCCTCCTGGCAGATGCTCCCCCAACCCCAGCACATTCTGTGCTCTGCTCCCTAGTGGGAGCTCCCTGAGAGCAGGCAGCCCATGAGCTTCTGTCATTTGGGCACCTTAGCAGTGCCTTGTTCTGGACCCAGAACCAGGAGCTTCAGGTTCAGGCAGGACCTACTCTCCAGTCCCAGAGCTGTCCCTGGAGGGCTGCGTGGCCTCTCCGGGCTCTGCCACCTTTGGGAGTCTGGGATTCCAATTTCTATCCAAGCATAGAGGAGACACTGACCCCAGGCCAGGGAGCTGAAACAGAGCCAGGAGGGCTTTGCGTGATGGTGTGAAACTTGGGCCGACCCAGGTGTGAGCTTGCCACTAGGCAGTTCAATTCTATTTTAGTTGGTAAAGTAGGGTTGGGAACAGTGGACACCAGGGTCTCTCAGTGCCCTTCTGTGGTTCAGTCACTGAGGGAGGCTGCCTCAGGTGCAAATTCTTCCTCCTCCAGGCCTGAGCCAGGAGGGGGCCTCCCCTCCCTCCCACACACTTGGGAATGGCCCTGACTGGTCCAACAGGTTTCAGATCAGCCCTCGATCTGACCTCTCAACTCACTGCCTCACTGCCTATGGCCTGCTTTGGCCTGGGGGGAGGCTCTGAGTCCCATCTGTGGGGGCCTACTGTCTGTCTGTCTGTCTCCTTGGCTGACCTGAGGACCCTCTTCTGTCTTCCCTCTGAGCTGCTGGAGGCAGAACTGCAGGGAAATCAACCACAGGCCCAGACCTGGTGCCTGAGCTCTGGATTTGGGCACAGGGGAGACTGGAATGGAAAGCTTCCCTGACTGCAGAAGAGGGGATCAGGAAAGAGCAGAGGACTCCAGAGAGCCGAATGGGAATGGAAGAAATTTAGGAATCTGAGCTCAGCCCTGGGCTGAACTGAGGATGCTGGGGCAGCCTGGACAGAGGAAGAGACTGGCCCAGGGTCATATGGTGACCGACACACATATTTCCTGAGCAGCGTGCAGACCAGAGCCACCTGACAACTGGCCAGTGTTTGTGTCCTCTGTTCCTAAGGAGAGTCAGGGGCCAGCCAGCTGGGGTGGGGCCCCATCACCCTGTTGGCTAATCAGAGTTAGGTAACATCCTGTGGGCCTCATCAGCCAGTGGCTTCCACCTAGACAACTGCCTAGGGCCCAGCCCTGGCCTCTCTGGCACAGGTTCAAGGCAGGACCGAGGAAGCTGGATCCCTCTGGGATAGAGGAGGAGAGCAAGCCTGCTGGGGAAGGCAGGTGGCAGCATCCACCAGATCTGAGATTTGCCTGACAGGGTCAGGTGGTCTAGCTTCCCTGCCTGCCTATCTACAATTCTGCAAGGGATTAATTAGCTAATGAGGCTAATGAGGACAGTACGGGGTGCCAAGATCTCCCGATGACTGCCCAGGGTTAGGGCGAGGACCTCCACACTACCCATGACATATCCCCGCCCCTGCTACTTCAGCCTTCCCTGTCTGGCAGCCTAGGGTCAGGTGGTACAGTCCTGGCAGCTACTGACTTATCAAGTGAATGACCATGGGCAATGACCTTGGCCCTGGCTCCCCTGTGGGGGGTTAAAGGAAGGGACATGAACTGGGCCTGGGAGGATGGAGAGGCTTTAGGTAGGCAGAGAGGGGGCAGTGAAGAAGGAGGGGTGTCTAACTAGAAGGAAACTTGGGAGACTTCGGGAAAAGGAGCTGAGTATGTTCAGGGAAACCAACCTGGCTGGAGATGAGGGTTCATGCCAGGGAAAGTGAGAGATAAGTTCAGAAGATGGGGATGGTGCATCCTGGCCCTGAAGTCTGTACTCAAAAAGTAGCTGAATGCTAGGAGCCCAGGGCTCTGCCTGAGTGGGTAATGAGACCATGGTGGAAAGAACAGCCTTGCTTGGGATTAGTGGGGAGATATTGGAGGCTATGCCTTGTTTAGAAGCAACAGATTCGTTGGAGGGGGTCATTGGGGTATTGCCTTGGAACATATAGAAGTTCTGATTCTGGCGCCAAATTGAGAAGCTCCGTGGGTAGTACTGGGGTGAGGATCAAAGGCGAGAGAATGTACTTCAGACTGGCCAGCCAGAAGAGGCACATGGCAGAGAGGGAGTCAGAGAGAGTGGTGATAGAACTTTGACTGCCCAAAGGGCTATTGGCAGAAGACCATTGTCTCTGTCTCTCTCCTCCCTCCCTTCTTCCCTTCCCCTCCTCTCTCTCTCTCCACAGGCCCAGAGTGTGGAAAGGTTAGGCAACAGAGAAGCAAGGTAACAGAGAGATACTGAATATTAGAGAGAGAGATGATCTTGGGAGCGATGTTCTGAAGAAGATGGGCATGGGAATGGAATAAAGCCAGGGCAGTGTGAGAGTCAACCTGCACTAACTCAGAGCTGAGTGTAAAATGGTGCAGCTGAACATTTATACCTGGAAATCCACAAACACCCGTGGAGCTTGATGTATTGTTCCTCAGGTTATCTAGACCAGGGGCCTGATTGGATATGGGCCATGAGTGGGAAATGGCGCAAAACCAGGATGCAGACATCTGGCTTGGGGGAATGTGCTGGGTCCTAGTCTAGACTTTAGAAAGGGATGGGAAATGATGCTGAGGATGCAGGTTAAACCAAAGAATGAGTCTTGTCCACATCAGTTTTTCTGGAGGACCAGTGGCTAGAACATTTATCAGCACACCACTGGAAGGGATGTGCAGAATTCATCAGACTAGAAGTGAAGGAGGTGATGGGGATCAGGGAGTAATCCTGACAGACAAGGGAGGAGGTAAAGGAGCTTTGGGGAGAATGGCCTCCATTTTTCAGTTAAAATGAGCAAAAAGGATTGGGGATGCACTGTCTGGGGTGACTCAGAAGGCCCCTGCTGTCAGAAAAGGCTGGAGGAGAGGAGGAGGTTTGAATGGGAGATCACCACCCTGCAGGAAGGGCCGGTGGAGATAAGGAAACACCCATGTTTAATCGCCCTGCCAGGACTGCTTGGTGATTTTTCTCCATTTCTGCTCAGCTGTGGGTGACTGGGAGTGAAGGGAGGCAGATGTTGGAAAGGATCCAGATGTTGGTGAGGCAACATCAGCCCTAGGACAAGCAAAGAAGGAAAGGACTTGAGGGCACTGTTGAGCTGAACTGATTTACCAATGGGTGAAGTGAGGGAAAGGAGAAAACTGGGGAATGGAGGGAATGGGGGAGGGGACTCTCAGTGATACCAAAGAAGAGAAAAGATGGAATGACAAAAGAAATCGGTGATCCCTGTGAACCAGCATGGGTGACCAAAGAATACATCGTGCCAGACTGGTCTTTGACAAAGTCGCTAGCACATAGTAGGGCTGTGAGGACACTGGGGTTTCACCGCCGCACTTAAGAGCCTCTGGATTATCCTTGTGGGCTGGATGACTGAACTCCATCATGGGTGACTGATGGATGGTAGAGGTGCAGATATCTGTCCTTGGCCCTTGTTAGTGACTTGGACAAAGACACTGACCAATGGATGTTGGAACTGTCAAAGACCAGAATGATTCAGATCCAGCAGTAATGAGGGAACCCTTGATGGGGATTGATGTAGAATTCTGAGGCAGTGCTCAAGGGCGAGAGATGTGGCAGACAATGGTTTATGGGGTTTTATGGGTGAGGTCTTTGATGCAAATGAGGCTGTGGGGTAGACTTCCCAGATGTTGGTGAGAGGCCACTCTGGGAGCACATGGAGGGGAGAATGGAGCTTATTCTGGGGGCCCATTTAGGAAGGTCATTGGTGACCCAGGGAGACCCTTGGAGAAGCAAGGGAGGGGGGACAGATGATTGGAAGAATGGCAACAACAATGGCAGACCACCGTAGACTCTCTGCCAGAGCCTCACATGCCCAATCCATCCCCCTAAGAGCCCTGTAGGGTGGCACACTTGCAGGGAGGGTGAGTCATATTGCACGGAGGTGCGCAGGCTGCAGAGGGAGGCCAGGTTTCTCAGGGACCAGCTGTAACAGTTGGGGATGTTCAGCCTGCAGGAAATGTTCTCAGGAGGACGTGAGAGGACTTTCAATCTTCCAAGGGCTGAGAAGTGGTGGAAGGCCTAGCATTTCTAGGCTTAGTCCCAGGCAGCATGTCCAGTCACTGGAAGGCAGGTCTGACTCAGTTTACCGAAGAGCAGCTTAACCAGGAGCTCTCCATGGTGACCAAGGTCAGTGTGGAGGACCCCGCATGGGAGTAGTGTGAAGGGAGGGGCATCCTATTCCTAGTATGACCTGAATTTGGCAATTCTTGCCCTGAAGCAGTGGCTGCTTCCACCCCAGCCCCTTTGGAGGCCAGGGACAACCCACACACACCCAGCTAGGCTGCTGGGCAGGCAGTCCAGCCTGTTCTGGGCGCTGACTAACTGGTGCCCTGGGGCCAGCCCCTTAATTTCCTTGATCAAGTCTCCTTGTCTGTCTCTCCGTAGGCCTGATATGCTCTAAGCAGGGCTTCAGGCACCAACCAAAGGTTGCCCACGCCCAGATCAAAAGGCTCATCCAAGTCGGCAGCTGCCATGCAGGCAGGGGGCCCAGCAGGCAGACAGGCAGGCCAGCAGCTCTGGGCAAAGCAGAAACAGGTGGGGACCCAAGGCAGGAAAGTTGAGCTGCCTCTGCCAGCTTCCCTTTGCCACAGGCTGTGGTTCTGGAGGGAGCACAAGGGTGGCCTTGGGTTCTGGCCAGCTGTCACCCCCCCCACATGCGCTGTGGGTTGTGGGACAGGAGGGGAAGTCCCTCTATGTTGACCCCCCCCTGGGCCTCCCCCTCCCCAGAGAGAGTGAGGCAGTCTCGTTCAGGAATGGGGTAACTTCTGCCATCCCCCAAAGTGCAGGTGCCATGTGAGGCAATTTGCTCCTTGTAGAGGGTCTCCTTCAGCCTGGGCTTGGGCCCAGCAGGTGCCATTTGCTTTTTCTCCACTCAGCTGCAGGCAGCTGATGGTGCAGTGGCTAGAGCTGATCCTGAATTCAAATGTGGCTTCAGATATTTAGTAGCTGTGTGACCCTAAGCAAGTCATTAACCACCTCACTTTCCTCAACTATAAAATTAGAGTAACAGCAGCACAGCCTCCCAGGGTTGCCTGGTATAAAATGGGTGCTTCATAAATGTTTAATGAATTGAAAAAGAAATACTTGCTAAGAAAAATAAAAAGATAAGGTAGCCCCTGCCCTCAGCTGGCATTTGCGGCGGGGGGAGGGGGGGGAGGGAAGAGACAGGAGAGCAGAAAGTAAAGGGAGGTCCTGGCAGCCCATGGTGCCTGAGAGGAAGAGGAGGAGGTAGGATGTCTTGATGGCTGTACTGTGTAGTTGTGAACATTGACGGAACCTTACTTGGCTTGGGTCTGATCCTATATTTACCCCATTTTTTGGCCTGGTTCCTTCTCTGGAGGTGGCAGGAGGGGCTGAGATTGAAGCTATATATATATATATCTGGATCTGCCCACAAGGAAACCAAACTGAAGGCGTGGGGGCCAGGAGCTGGCCAGACCTTTCCTAAATGACCCTGTGGTTTCTGGGGGCTGAGTCTGGATTTTAAAAATACCCCTGGGTGCAAGGAGGGGATGGGCTACATCCCTGGCTTAGGGCCCGGAAGCAGCAGCTTGGGAGACCTGGGCATGGAAGCTGCCCACAGTCACCACCCTTGTCCCTTGTCAGGCCCAGATCCGGGCAGCACCTACACTAGCTCCCCTCTCATCTGTGAAATGGGATCATAGGCCTGAATTGTTCCAGCTGTCAGGCCTCAGTTGGGATGAGGTCTTTGCAAAGCCTCCATAGCTCCTGTCTTTCCAAGTCTCCCCCACCACCACCCCCCTCGGGCTAACCCATTTCATTCCCCGGGGAACTGAGAGAGCCCTATCCTCTCCTGCCAGGTTTCTCTCCCGGTCCATGCGGAGTCTGGTGGCCTGTCACCACTTCAGCTGACCTGTCCCAGCTCCTGTAAGACCTTCTCCTGAGCTAGTCTGGCCTGTTTGTCCCACAGTTTGCAGGGGTTGTGAGAGGGACCACACTGGGCCTTCCAACCAAAGCCTGAGGTCCTGTGTTGGACTGCCTCTGTCTTCAGGTTGTGGCTGACCCCAGATCAATAAGGCCATCAGACTCAAGGCCCAGGGAGCAGATACTTCTGAAGGACTCATGGTGTGACCCTGGTCCCCAGCCCTTCCTGCCCTTTCTTTGGCCTCAGGTTCTTCTATAAAATGAGGGAGTTGGACTCTTCATCTCCAGGTCCCTTCCTGCTATGTAGGCCCAAGCAAACCAGGTGGACAGAGGTGTAAAGCCTTCCCCTCACGCTAGGCAGAGTAGGGGAGATGGGGCTGGTCCAAGGGAGCCAGCAGGGGATGGCAGAGTGCCCTGCCTAGGCGCCTGGAAGAGGGGGAAGCCATGCCAGCAGCCTTGGCAGGGAGCAAGGGGACCCCAGCCCTGCAGGCCTCATTAGGGTTCCCTTGCATCCGGAGGCAGGATATCCTGGAAAGGTGAGTGTCCAGCTCAGCCAGCACAGGGAGGGCCCCAGCCGAGAACCATGTTGGGCGATGTTGGGAAATCCGCTCCTTGTGGAAGGTCAGCTGGGAGCTGGGGGAGGGATGTCAGGAAAGGGTTCTGAGAAAACAAAGCTGGAGGAGGGGACAGCTGGAAGAGCCAAAGAGGGCCAGGGAGAGGAGGCCATAGCCTGTCTTCACATTTGTGAAATGGAACACCCTGCTCTGAACTTAGGTTCACAGAAACAAGTTCCAGAGCACCAAAGTGCTGGTGAAATGTGTCAGGGAGGGAGGTGTCTTGGGGGGGTGATTTGGGGCAAGGGGTGGAGCCTCTCTGTGCCCAGGTTCCTGCTCCAAAGGGGCTTTGATGACAGGAGAGTCTCAGAAACCTCAGCCTACTAGAGACTAAGCGTCCCAGTGGTTGGTGCCAAGCAGGCCCATGGGACCCAGGGCAGGCTAGGAGGGCCTGAATTCAAGTGTGGAAGAAGGCAAGCTCCTCCAGGTCAGGTTTTGTCTTTGTGAACCCCTGAGGACCTGCAGGGCAAGTCAGGGAACTGGCCTCATCTGCAAAATGGGAATAAGGTTTGTACCTCCCTCCTGTGGAGGTGTTTGTGAGAGTCAAGGAAGATCATCCCGGTGAGAACGTGCTTTACAAACCTGAAGTGTGTGTGAGCATGGGTCCATGGGGCCCCCACCCCAGGCAGAGCGCCTGGCACACAGTAGGTGTTTAATAAATGCTTCTTGGTTGTTTGAGAAAGACGAGAAGAGGGGGCGTCCCTGCGAACCACCTTCAAATGTCTCCTGGAAGGGACAAGTCAACAGGCATTTATCAGGGACAGCTACAACTCCCCTCATCTCTACCCCTATTTGGGTCTCCCCTCCTCCTCCTTTCTGTCTCTCCCTATCTCCCTCTGTCTCTGCCTCCCCTCCTCCCTCCTTCTCTCCCTCTTCCCTCTCTCCCCTCCCTCCCTTTCCCTCTCTCTTCTTGCACCCCACGCTCCCTCCCCATAGTGCCGATGCCTAAAATCCGCCATATTTGGGGCTCAGTGCTTGGCTGAATGCAGCTGAGTCATCCCCACCCAGAGTAGGTTCCTGGGGAGGTGGAGGCAGGGGGTGCACCTGGCTAGGGGCACCAAACAGAGGCCAGCAGCCCCTTGTCTAGAGTATCAGATAAGGAGGCAGGGATGCCACACTTTGTGATAGGATCACTAAGGGTCCCAACCCTCTCATCTAGAGAGGAGGAGACTGAGGCCATCGCTTGCTCACAATCCCCCACAGAGTGAATGGCAGTCAGGACCTGACCCCCAATCCCAGACTTGCCTCTCTGGAGCTATTTCCTTCGGCCTTGTCATTGGAGGCCCCTGGTATTTGGTCCCTATTCCTGGCACACTTTTGCCTGGCTCCCTCCTTTCTGGCGCAGAATGCCAAGGGGAAGCAAGGGGAGGGTGGCTTCTCTCCTGGATTTGCCAGGGATGATTGCTCCAGGCCTGTTCTCAAAACACCTCTGCTTCTTGGTGGGGCAGGAAAAGACTGGCCACCTCAAATAGGAGGGGAAGGGAGGGGATGGTCAGGCAGGACACCCTTTCTGCCTGGTCATACCCCTGCTGCTGTCTGCCACCATCCCTCCCCCCGGACACATGGCTAGATCTGTGGCAGACTGCTCTTCTCAACCCCTCAGCCCGTGGCTGCTGCTGCCCACTGGCCAGGGGGTCATTGGAGCTTGGGGAGGGGGCTTTGCTGCCTGACTGCACTTCTGGGTCATGAACCACCTGAGGCCAGTGAGCTGGAATCCTCTGATAGGCTGCTGCCCACCATCTGCCATTGACTGGGACCCAAGGAGTGAGTCTTCCTAACCCTTTCCAAAGGGCATCAGGGTGTCTGGCTGGGCCCCTTTCAGTCAGCAGGTGAGGAAGAGGAGCATGATTCTACCTTATGGTTAAAGGGGGCCTGTCTGAGGACTCCCTCAGGGCATTGCCCTCAGCAGCACAGATCAAGCTTTGGGAGGATCTGCTCTCTGCCCCTCAGCAATTCGGGCTGCATCCTCCACAGTGCCCTGCACACACAAGGATGGGCACCAAGGGCTCCTGGCCTGGCCTTGCCAATGAAGGCTGGGCTGGGTGGGCAGATGAGCTCCAGCCCAGGAAGGGGATGCCTGTGTGCCACTCAGTGGTGCCTCAGTGATCCTGGACAGGGGACAGCTTCCCCTACCCTTACCTCTTGACAACACACATTTACTTGCTCAGAGGGGAAAGCATCCTTAAAGCAGATATGGGGCAGTAAAGCATGGTGGGTAGAGTACACAGCTCTGGACTTTGGATTGGGGCCTGCCCTGTCCACATTTCACCTGGTTAATAAGTCACTGGAGCCCAGACAATGTCTGTCTTTGTGGTCCTTGGTCCAGGGTTTTGTTCCAGATAAGCTAGTTTAGCCCTCCTCCTCCCCTCCTCTTCCTCCCCCCCTCCTTCTTCCCCTTCTTCCTCCTCCCCTCCCCCTCCTCTTTTTCCCTCCCTTCCCTCTTCCCCTTCCCTCTTCCCCTTCCCTCTCCCCCCTCCTCCTCCTGCTCTTTCCTATCCCTGGGGGTTTGCAAGGGGTAAGAAAACAGTGTTTTCAGTCACCTTCTACCGGCTCCCTTGTGTGAGAGGGTCCTGGCCCTCTCAGGGGCTGCTATCACTTAACGCTCCCCACCTCCCTTCATCTTCTCTGAGCAATGGGTCCGCTATGGGCCCAGCAGGTGCTGAGGGGGCCCAAGATGGTTCAGAGACACGAAGGGCATTGTAACAGATGTCACAACCATGGCAGCTTTAGACAGAAGCTCAGCTGCAGATCTCCCTGAAATGAGAGTCAGAGGTCTCCCGATGAGCGGTGTGTATGGAGCAGCCTTGAACCTGGGTCCAGCCTGGCTGCCAGGCCCCTGAGGCCTGTAGCAGGCAGGAGCAGGAGAGCCTCGGGTTCAGTCCTTGCTTTGTCAGTGAGTGCTGTGACCTCAAATAGGTCCCTGATCTTGCTGGGCCTCCACTGGCTCACCAGTGAAATGGGGATGATGGCCCTGGGCCTGCTGCCCCCAGGGCCTCATCCTTGGCCACAAGTTATCTTGGCTGCCAGGCTTCCTGGCATGCCTGGGGTTGATGCAGATGAAATGAGGTTCTTAGCCAAATCAGGGTAGCACCAAGTGTCCCCTCAGGCCTTCTTGCCCTCTGGGGAATGTTCTGCTAGGTTAGGAAGGGCAAGCCGGCCTTGGGGGCCTCTCTCCCTAGAAGTCCCTGCCCCGCCAAACCAATCTGGCAGACTCCCCAACCCCAACCCCTCTCCCCATCTCACTCTGTTCTCTTCTACAGTGTTCATCTGTAGCTTTATGGTGGCAGCCCCCATCTTTGGGTACCTAGGTGACCGCTTTAACAGGAAGGTCATCCTGAGCTGTGGCATCTTCTTCTGGTCTGCGGTTACCTTCTCCAGCTCCTTCATTACACAGCAGGTGAGGCCTGGGCAGGGAGTGGGTCAGGCATCCCAGCCCTCACATCACACTGCCTGGGGCCCAGCAGAACACGGGTTGGTCCTCCTCCACAGGACAGCCTCCCATGTGCCCCTTCTCCAGGAAGGGCCCTGTTGTGTGCCTGGGAGTCCAGGACGATGGGATGTGTGTGCCCGGGTATGTCTGTGTCTGTACATGTGTGTGCCTGGATATGTTCACTGTGTGTCCGTGTGTGCTTAGGTGTATTTATACATGCGTGTGCTTGGATGAATATGTGTGCCTGGGTATGCCCAGGGGTGTGTACATGTGTGTGCTTGGATGTATCCATGTGTGCTTGGATGCATGTGTATCTGTGTGTGCTTACGTATGTGTGCATACGTGTGTCTGGATGTGTCCATGTACGAGTACATGTGTGCCTGGGCACATGTGCACGGGGTCGAGGGAGCCTTTGGGGGAGGCCCTGGCAGGTTCCATGGCTCTCTCTACACCCTGTCAGGGTTCCCTGCTTTGAGCCCAGGTTGCTGCCCCAAGAGCTGGGCCTTAGGCCTCCTTTTGCAGATGGGAGATGAGGGTCACTAAGAGAACTGCCAACAGGCCAGAAGCAGAGCTGTAATTTAAATATAGATGTCCTCCCCACCTCCTGTGCTCCCTCCCCCTTCAAGGGCAGGGCTTAGCAACTAGAGGAGAAGGAGGCAGGAAGGTTGGGGTTGGCCCTTGGTGGGGGCAGGCCAAGATGGTAGGTTGGGGTCCCCCCTCCCTGGGACTCCCCTGCCAAGCCAAGAGGGGAATTCCCAGCTCAATGGGAGCATGCATTGAGGGCCCTCACAGAAAGAAAAGCTGGGAGTCTGAGAGTTTCCCCAAGACAAGGACTAGAGGTGGGGCACTGGAGGCAGAATTTTACTGGGAGGTAAATCAGGACAGGTGACTTTTCCTCACTCTTTGTTGCCTTATCAGCAGTAGTGAACTCCCTGTCACTGGTCACAGCAGTGTGCTGGCAGAGGCTGGGCTGCTCCCTCAAGTCCCTCCCCATTCCCACCTCTGGTTATATGATTTTCTGAGCCCCCGGCTAGACCTGGCTGCAGTTCCTCTGGGTGAAGCCAGGCAGCTGGCGTCCATACTGGCTTCATTTGACCCCTGCCACTCAGCCTCCCAGGGTCCAGGCTGGCTCCTGGCTTGGCCCAAGGCCTGGGTCCAGTGAGGGGGTCATGATGTGTGAGGCCCCAGTATGGGAGGGAAGGGTGGACCAGAAGCAGGGAGGATGGAGGGAGCACACACCTTAGAGAGAATCCAAAGAGGAGAGGAGATGGTAGGAAGGGAGAAGAGGAGGAAGGAGGTGGGCTGGGCCAGAGCCCCAGAGCCACCATCATCTGCCTCAAAGGGTCTGGCCCACATCCATCACAGCTGGCAGACCCAGCCATCTTCCCCTGGGCCCAGTTGGACAAGGCCCCTCTTTTGAGACTGGGCAAAGCAGCTCCTTTGTGATCCCAGAGAGGTTTCATGGCCCTGGCGCCTGGGCCTGGCCCTTCTAGGCCAGGGATCGGTGTGGCCCTTCACAGAGGGATGCTGCAAGCCCCGCCCCATCCAATCCATGCCACTTAGAGCTCAGCTCTGGGCATGTATTCCTGAGTCTATGAAAAAGCAAGCTAGGATGGACTTCTGTGGCATTCAAGGCTCCTCTCTCATCTCTCTCTTCTTCCTGCTTCCCTGAGCTCCCCCTTCATTCCAGTCATGCCAGGTTCCTCCTGCTCAACTCATGGTGACCTCTGTGCCTCCCTGGGCTGGCTCACACAGTACTCTGCCTATCAGCCCTCTCCTCCTTCTCCCCCCCTCCTCCCCTTCCTACTCCTATTCCTCTCTCTCCTCCTCCTCCTGGAGCAGTTCCCAGGAAGGGGAGCTCACCCATCTCCTTTTGCTGAGAGTTTGATTAAGTAAAGAAGTGTCCTTCCATGAGCTGAAATGGTCTGTGGAGTCCTCCCTCATGGGGCCAGGTAGAATAACCCTAGTTTTCCTTCCCTGCAAGTCTCCCCAAATACCCCATGACACCTGTCCACCCCACAGGCACCTCCTTTGCCCTGCCCCCTTTCCTCCAGTGTATTTTGTGCTATCCTGAGCAGAGTTTAGACCAATGCCACCCATTTTTAGAAAACCTGACAGTTTACATATCACTTGGCTCCCACGCGGCATCTCGTGAGGGTGGGAGGGTGATGATGACGTCAGTCCTTTTGGGAGCTGTGACCTCTGAGGGGGAGCTCTGGCCACTGACGAAGATGGTGGCCCTGGGGGCCTTGAGGAGGTGCTGGGGAAGGGGGGACCCCCATGGTCAGGCTGCAGCCCATGGGGTCAGTTTTTCACACTGTGGCCACCCCTCCCCCCATCACCAGACTACTGCAGTATCTGGGGGAGGGGGCTGCGACTCTCCCACCTCCCTACCACTGCCCCAGGGACTTGGCAAAACCCCACATTTCTCTCCAGCTCAGGCTAGCGGCTCCCTGTTACCCTTAGGGGCAAACCCCAGTTCCTCAGTTTGCCATTGGAAGCCCTTTCCTTTCTAATTCCCATCCCACATTGGAGCACCTCAGCCAAACTGACCTGGTGTTAGACTCTCCCTCCACCCTGGACAGTCTCCTACTGGGAATGCTCTCCCCACTTTCCCTTCTCTTAGAATCTCTCCTCCTGCCAGGTCCTGGCCAAGTTTTAAGTGCCAAGACAGAGAAGGTCCGGTTCCTGTACTTGGTGCCCAGTCTGATCCCCAGTCCATAGGAGAAACTGTCTACCAGACCCCAGAGCCTTGAACTCAAAGCAAGTTGGGATTAATGCCCCCCACCAGCATAGACTCACCCCAAAGGGCTCCTTCCTTCCTCCCTCCCTTCCTTTCTTCCACCAACATGGACTTTGGGGGCAGAATTGTGCTGAAGCAGGAACAGAAATTCCCTGCTGGGTGTTACCCCTCATTAGGGATGGGGATGAAGGAACAGTGGGCAGGACCAAGAGGAGGTATTCAGGGAACAAATGGTGTGGTTGAGGATGGGTATAGGGCCCAGGAAAGCCAGACTGTCATAGAAGAATCAAGACACTAGAGAGGGCTTGGCAGGAATGGCAGGGGGAGGAGAGGGTATCAGATGGGTATCATAAAGCAGAGTCTCCATGTTCCAGATGGATCCTTTGCCAGGAGGTGCCCAGTCTGGGTGGAGGAGATGAGGGGGTTGAGAGGTGTCCTCTGAGAATGATTTTCCAGGACACACTTCACAGAAAGCCCATACCAGCTGGGAGAGACCTGCAGAGCTGGGGGCCCTGGGACAAGGGGGAGGCTTTCAGGTTTGCAGAGCCCCTTCCATGTGGTATCTGAGAGGGAGTAGCTTTCACTGTCCCATTATACAGATGAGGAAACCGAGGCAGACAGGTGAAGTGATTTGCCAGGTCCCACAGCTAGTGAGTGAGGACCCATGCTCTAGGCTGTATGGACCCCCTAGGGACATGGATCTCACTGGCAGTGGCAGAATGGTCTGCCTGTTTGTCCTTCATCCTTGAGGAGGACCAATGTGTGAATCAGCTCAAAGGGAGGCAGACTGCACAAGACGTCAGCCTCACTCCCTCCTCCAGTCGTAGGTGATCCCAGAGGATGTCTGACCCCTGCTGGGTTTGCAGATTGAGCCAGGAGGGAGAGCAAGGCAGGTGGCCCCACAGGAGAGCATGGTGGGGAAGGGAAAGAGGGGTGTGGGGAGCATGCTGGAGGATGATGGGGAGCTGGTAGGCATAGTGTGGGGAGGAAGAAGGGGGCCCCTGGAGCTGGCAGGGGTGCTACATCTGCCCAGAATCCTGGTGGATCTTAGGGGATGTGGAGGCTTCCCCCAATGCCTGCAGCGAGGAGCCCAGGCCTTCAGCTAAGGCAGATCCTGGGCCAGGAGCAGGAGCTGGGGTGCCGGGGGGTGGGTGGGTGGGGGGCCTATTGTGGTGGGGGAAAATCTCTTCTCCCTGAGCTGTCTGGACTACAGAGCATTCCTCTAACAGCATTGTGGCCTCCTCTCCAGCTCAGCCCCCCTCCCTTTCTTGGTGTGGAGGAGGGTCCTTTCCTGGGCCGCTGACTTCATGAGGGCCCCTACCAGGACCCGCTGGCTGGTATCAGCTGACACCCCTGGCTGGAGCCCAGGGCATGCTTGGGCAGATTAGGGGCTGCCCAGGACATGATCTCGTCGCATCAGTCACTCCTCAGCTCATTAGAACCAGAGCAGGGAAGCACGAGGTGCTCGATCTCTCTCTCTGTCTCTCTGTCTCTCTGTCTCTCTCTCTCTCTCTCTCTCTCTCTCTCTCTCTCTGTCTGTCTGTCTCTCTCTCTTTCCCTCCCTCCCCCTCTCTCCCTCCCTCCTTCCACTCTTTCTGTCTCTCTCCTCTTTCTCCATCTGTGTCTCTGTCTCTCTTCTTTATCTTTGTTGCTTTGTCTTTCTCTCCCCTCTCTCTGTCTCTTTGTCTCTCTTTCTCTGTCTTCCCCCTCCTCTCTCTCTCCCCATTCTGTCTGTCTCTTTCTCTCCTCTCTGTTTCTCTTTCTTTGTCTCTCTGTCTCTGTCCTCCTTCTCTCTCTCTGTGTCTCACTGTCTGTCTCTCCTCTGTTTCCGTATCTGTTTTCTCTGTCTTTGTCTGTCTCTCTGTCTGTCTCTGTCTCTCTTTCTCTATGTCTCTCCCCTCTTTCTGTCTCTCTCCCCTCTGTCTCTCTGTGTCCCTCCTCTCTGTCTCCCTGTTTCTCTCCCTCCCCCCTTTGTCTCTCTCTCCCTTCTCTGTCTCTTTCTCTCCCCTCTCTGACTCCCCTCTATTTGTCTCTCTGCCTCTGTTTCTCTGTCTCTGTCTGTCTCTCACTCTCTCCTCTCTCTCCCTCCCTCCCTTCTGTCCCTCTGTCTCTCCTCTCTGTGTCTGTGTCCCTCCTTTGTCTCTCTGCTTCTTTCCCTCCCCCCTTTGTCTCTTCTGTCTCTCCTCTCTCAGTCTCTCCCTTGTCTGTCCCCCTCCATTCATCTTCCCTCTTTTGTCCTTCCCCCTCCCTGCCTAGCCTGCTGCTTACTCACCAGCCTCCCTCATCAAACCCACTGGTGTCTGTTCCATTGCAAGGACAAAGATCTAATTAGGTCTTTCTTTCCTCCCCACAGATTTGGGTCAATTATCAGTAGCTGAAGGGTGGATGAACCACTCGGTAGTTTGTTGATAACATAATAAATTAGGCTAAGAGCTGCCTGGTGCAAGTGAGCCCAGGATGCCACCCCAAAGACCCAGTACCAAGGCTGGGACTGTGGGTGGGCATGCGGACTAGGCTGGCACAGGACACTTGGCAAGGGCCAGTGTGAGGGGGGAGGGGTTACATAGAGTTCTCCCTATTTGAGGAATGGAGTGGTCAGTGTCTCACTGTTTCAGTCCGGCAGGTGAGCAGCCAAGCCCACATCTCACTCTTAGACATCAAGGTAGCACAATGGACAGAGTGCCAGGTCTGTGTTCTAATCCAGCTTCAGATACTAACTAGCTAGCAAGTCTGCCTCAGTTTCCTCAAAATGTAAAAAAAAAATCTCCCTGCCAGGTAGTGGTAAGGATCATGTGAGCTTGGCCCAGTTCCCAGCACATAGTAGGTGCTTGCATCCTCTTTTATCCTGGGTCTCTCATAGAACTTGGCCAGAGGGGGACTGCTGGGAGAGGATAAATCAGGCACAACCTCCCCTCAGCGAGCCCCTCCCCGATCCCCTGAGCCTGCGGCAGCGACGCCAAGGGGAAGAGCGACTCTGGTACCCTGTTGGCACGGAACAGACCTGGCAGGGCTTGGGAAGTGGGAGGAAAGCTTCATGGAGGTCTGAGGGGCTCTTCTCCAGCCTCCGTTCTCAGGTATAGCCTTCAAGTCTGGCACTGTGGGCCAGGCTGGAGAGCAGGAGGCTGGGGGAAGGGGGCCTCACTGTTGCTCCCCAGGAGCTGGGTCAGGCCAGTCTCACTGGCCATAACTTTGCTCTGTGAGCATCACCTAGGGATGTGAGGGAGCCGTTGGCCAGTTCACATGCACTCTTGAGTCAGGTCCTCTGGGAGGCCCCAGAGGATCCTGGGGATCAACAGAACCCCTGCCTTTTGCTGGGGCTCTGGCCAGGCCCACAGTGGCCCAGGTGCCCAAACATCTCTCCTAATGGCCTTTCCCCCATCTGTCCCTGCAGTATTTCTGGCTCCTGGTCCTCTCCAGAGGCTTGGTCGGGATTGGAGAAGCCAGTTACTCCACCATTGCGCCCACTATCATCGGCGACCTCTTCAACAAGAATACACGGACCCTCATGTTGTCCATTTTCTACTTTGCCATCCCCCTAGGGAGGTAGGAAGGCCCCTCCCCTGATGCTCTCTGGCTGAGGCAGGCCATATGCCACTCCAGCCTGGGGGAGGGGGCCCTGAGAATGGTCCAAGTGGCCAGACAGTGACCCTGAACTGCATCATTTGCCAAGGATGATGGGTGGCTTGGGAAGGGAAGGTCCCACAGACCTGATTCGGGGACTTGCCTCCCGACTTCACCTCCCTGGGTACAGTGGCTACCTAAGGTCCCTTTTCTCCCAAAAGGCTCCAGGGGGAGGATTTGGAAACAACTCTCCATAGAGAAGGGACCAGGCTGTACATTCAGGGTCAGAACAGGCCCCTGCTCTCCTTCCAGTGCTCCCGAGGGCCTCTTTATGTTCAGTGTCTGTGAGTTTTGGGTTGGGGAGGACTCTTCTTGGTTGTGAACTAGTGTCTCCTATCCCCTACCCCCCACTTCCCTCCTCCCACCTTCCTCCTCCTTCCTCTCAACCCATCCTCTCCTATCATCCCCCTTTCCCCACATCTCATTTTTCAGCGGCCTGGGCTACATCACTGGGTCAAGTGTGAAGCAGGTGGCTGGAGACTGGCATTGGGCCTTGAGGGTAAGTGGCCTCCCCTCCTCCCTCTTATGGCATCCATACTTCCTCCCTGCTCCTCTTGATCCTCGTGATGCTTCTGGGATGCAGTAGTTATTTAGGCTATTTTACAGATGAGGAAACTGAGGCCCAGAGGCGCAGCTCTCCTGAGCCCGCCCCAGGGCTCTCCCATTGAGGACCCCCTGCAGTTGAGAGAGCAGGCTAAGGGGTTGTAATTGTGGTGACTCCATTCCTTGGACCCCACCCCTGGCCCGACCCTAGCCTAGGTCTGTGGCCACTCCTGGGCCTCTGGACTCTAGAGGAGAGTCCAGGTCATCAGGTGCCTCTCTGAAGCCTGTGTGGCTGGGCAGGAGCTGGCCAGTGTGCAGCTCTGGGGAGGGGAGGCCTGGCCTTCCTAGCAGTGGGGTTCACCCCCACCAGGCCACAGGAGTTCAGGAATGCCATCAGAATGGAAGAAATCCTGGAGAGGGGTCCTTAAGAGGGGTCTTTGGGGATTTAAAAGGATACTGTATGGAGGGAGGTCCCAGGGGGCAGAACCAGGGCAGTGTGGTGAGGTGGGGGTGGAAATCAATCAATCCAGTGCAAAGAGGTCCATTGAGGCTGGATGCTGGGACCCTTCCCTTCTGAGAGCTGTCCCAGTGTGGGACACTTCCCCTCACTGGAAGTCTCTAAGCTGGGGCACACAGTCATGTCCAGCTTGGACTAGATGCCCTCTGAGGCCCCTCCCTGCTCCCAGAGCCTGGGACTGAAAGGTCTTTGCAAGTGTCAGAATCCTCCCCTGAGATTTTGGGGAAGCTCCACTGAGGAGCATAGTGAAGTAAGGCAGGGCTCCTGACCTGGAGAAAGTGTGTGAATCTGGACCTGGGTGCGAATCTTGCTTTGCCACATCCTAGCGGGGTGACTATGTACTCTGCTGGGCCTCAGTTTCCTGATCCTAAAACAAGGGAGATGTGGACCCAGTGGCCTCTGGGGGCCTTTCCAAGTCCTCTCATGCTCCATGGGGGTGGGGGTGATTTCCCACATGTACAGAGAAAAGCCAGAATTGAGGCTGTCTGCACTAAGGACCCAGGGAGCCTGAGGAGGGAAGGGGCCTCTGACAGGGCTCTCCTCACTCCTTCTCCCTGCTTTGGAGGCTCCCTCCCCACACTGGGGGCTGGCTGGGCTGGCTACACTAAATCAGCCAGGACCACAATGCTGTCAAGAAACTCAGGCTCAGGGGCTTCCTGCTTTGAGGAAACAACACTTTGTTTGCAGTTTCCGCTCCGAGACACTGACCTTCCTTCAATTCTAACCTCTCAGGACCTTGGCTGGCCCCATCACTCCCTTCCTACACACACACACACACACACACACACACACACACGAGGGCAGGGGCCTCAGAGCCCAAACCCTGGCCCTGGCCTCATCTCCTAGCTGCTACTGGGCACCACAGGGCAGGTGGCATCTCTCCTGAATCTGAGGATGAACAAAGGAAGGGAGCCCTGGCACCTCCCTGGAGGTCTCTGCCCAGCATGTCTCTTATTACCCCCCCACAGGTGTCTCCAGTCATGGGGATGATCACTGGGACGCTCATCCTCCTCTTCGTTCCGGCTGCAAGGAGAGGGCATGTGGAACAGCTTGGAGGGCAACTGAAGGCCCGCACCTCCTGGCTCCGGGACATGAGAGCGCTGATCCGAAAGTAAGACAGCTGCACCCGTTCCCATGACAGGGGCTAGCCCCAGGCCTTGCCCCAGGGAGCTCTGGGGCATTTGCCTTGGGGTCCCTCCCAGTCAGACCTGTCACTGACCCCTTCATCCTTTACAGCCTTAGAGAAGGGAAAATGGTTTGTTCTCTCCCCTCCCCCATCCCCTTAGCAGTGTCCCTTCTCCTCCCCAGGAAGGGTGGAAGCCAGCCAGGCAGCAGCCTTGGAACTCTGCTTGGCCAGAGAAGCTTTACCTCTTAAAAAGGGGAAGCTTTGTTTGGGAAAGGGGACCCCACCTGGGCAACATTTGTCCCTCTCTCTCCCCTGTACCTCTGATCCCCTCTGCCCCCCACCATGGGTCTGGACCCAGAGACCTCCTACTAACAGATCTGCTTCTGGCTATATTGACCCACCCCCAAAGGTGTGTACCCTCCTGTCTAGAGCTTGGGAATCTCCACATCCAAATCCTCCAGAGATACCTAGGATGACCTCGAGCCTTCCCTTCCCATGCCTCTACTATCAGGGGTAGGCAGGGACACCTCTTTGAAAAGAGATGATGGAGAGTCAGGAGGGCTCAAATGCAGCCTCAGACACTTAACCGTATGACCCTGGGTAAGTCATTTAACCCTGACTGGAAAGACAGACAGACAGGAGAGAGAGAGATCTAGGAGGAGCTTTGAATTCCAAGGGGATTCCAAAAGCATTTAAAAAGATCCTCCATTGCTGTCATGCACAACTGCTGTATGTTGGGCTCCCCAGGCAAGCCTCCTTTGTCCTGACCCTGGGCACAGGCCCCCTCTGTGTGAGGAGGGAGTGCCAAGCAGTGACCTCTCCCCACCCTGCCCAGTCGCAGCTACGTCTTCTCCTCACTGGCCACCTCCGCCGTCTCCTTTGCCACTGGAGCCCTGGGCATGTGGATCCCCTTGTACTTACACCGAGCCCAAGTTGTGCAGAAGACCACAGAGACCTGTAGCAACCAGCCCTGTGAGACCCGGGACAGGTGAGGCCCGAGAAATAGAGGGAGGGTCCCAGCAGCCCCTCTGCAGGGCTCCAAGCTGTCCCACCCCTTGCCCCAATGCCCACTCCCTTGCTCTCCCCTGCCAGGGCCTTGGGTCTTGGCCCCCTTGCCCCTAGGCCACAGGACATCCTCTGTTCCCTCAGTCTCATCTTCGGGGCCATCACTTGCTTCACTGGTTTCCTGGGGGTGATCACAGGGGCTGGAGCCACCAGATGGTGCCGCCTGAAGACGCAGCGGGCGGACCCCCTTGTGTGCGCAGTGGGCATGCTGGGGTCAGCCATCTTCATCTGCCTCATCTTCGTGGCGGCCAAGACCAGCATCCTGGGCGCCTACGTGAGTTCTTACAGGGTGGGCAGGGGGAAGGTGCACACATCTGAGCAGGCTGTGCTCAGCACCCCGGACAGCACCATGAACATCTCCAGCTAGGCTATAGGAGCTCCCTGGTGCCTGGGCCCCCGATGGGGTGGAGAGGGGTGCTGCGGCCTTGGGGACTCAGGGCCATTAGAGGAGGGAACACTCAAACAGGCTGGTGTATGGGACTGTGGGCTTATCCCCAGGGAGGGAGGGCATGTCCTTCATTTCACCATCTTCCCCTAGCCCTTCATGAAGAGGTCACCATGGTTCTTACCGCAAACCCCGCCCCTTCCACAGAAGGTACCCTCTGCTTCCAACCAGGCTTCCTAACCTTAACCCAGAACTTCCCTCCAGAATGTCCAGTGATCTCCTGATTTCCAAACCTAATGGCCTCTTCTCACTGCCCATCCTTGACTTCTGTGCACTCAATGCTGGTGATCACTCTCCTCCCCTATTTCTGCAGTGCCTACTATGTGCTAGGCAGATGCTGAGCACTTTGGGATTAGCTCCTTTGGTTCTCACAGCTACCCTGGGAGGTAGACCCTATTGTTATTCCATGTTACGAAAGAGGAAACTGAAGTAAACAAAACTGAAGTGACTCGTCCAGAGTCAGTCCCACAGCTAATAAGTGTCTGAGGTTGGACTTGAACTTAGGTCTTCTAGGCCTCACCACCAGCTGCCTGGCTGACTCTGCCAGTGACTACCCCAGGGCCCTGTCCTGGGCCCCTTCTCTTTTTCCTCCATCCTGCTTCACTCAGTGATGCCATCCACTCCCGTGGGTTTCCCAATCTCTCTAACCTGCCACAGCCTCTCCTCCCAACTTCCAGTCTTACACCCGCCTTTCAGATATCTCTGTGTCCAAACCTGAGCTAATGATCTTCCTCCACGCCCAATCCTTCTCCACTATCAAGGACACCAACGTCCTCCCAGACCCTCAGCTCCCCTCCCAGATCCTGCCAAGTCTTTATAACATCTCTCTTATACACTGCCCACTTCCTCTGATGATGCCCCTACCCCTGGGGTCTCCTCTGATGCTGGCACCACTCTGGGGCAGACCTTCGTCACTTCATGCGCAGACTACAGCAGTAGCTGCCAGAGGTCTGCCTGCCTCAGTCTCCTCCCACTCCCATCCATCCCCTATTCATCCACCAAAGGGATTTTCCTAAAGGTCAGGTCTGACCATGTCACCCCTCTACTCATTAAACACAAGGAGCCTTCATCATCTCCAGGATCAAATATAAAATCACTTTTAACTTTTAAAGTCCTTCATAACCCACCCACCCCTAACCTTTCCAGTCCACTTATACCTTGCACCCCCTCCCATATATTCAGTGACCCAGTGACCTCGGCCTCCAGGCTGCTCCATAAACAAGAACCCCCCGTCTCCAGACTCTGCACATTTCCTCTAGTGGTGCCCGCTGCCTGGGATGTTATCCCTCCTCACCTCCCCCTCCTGACTTTCCTCAGATCCCAGCTAATATCTCACCTTCTATGAGAAACCTTTCCCCATCCCCTTCTGATCACTTGGTCCAAATCATCCTGGCTAAGACTGTCTACCTGTATCTGGGAACTCCTTCAGGGCAAGGAGGCTTCTGCCTTTGTAGCTTTAATACAGTGCCTATTGGTGCATAGTAGGCATTTCACAAAATCTACTGACTGGAGCACAAATCCCTTGCAGAACCCCCCTTCTACTCATCTCCTTGTTGACCTGCTTCCCTCCATCCTCCATGCTCTCTCTGATCTAGGGGCTTCTTGAGGTATCGTGGCTGTCTCTGGGCCCCCTTGGCTTCTGGGGCATCCCCCACACAGAGGTGCCCCCAAGGCCCCCAGACATGCTTCTCTCTCACCTTGCGACCTCATCAGCTCTCTGCATATGTCCCCAGAGCCGAATAACCTAACTCCTCTGTCTGCCCACATCTCAGACTCATCATGTCCCAAACAGGAGCCTTTCTCTTCCCTGTACTCGCCAAGTTCTCCTGCCTTCCAAACTTCCCTATGGCTGTCCATGGTGCTGCCCATCTTTCTAGCTCCGGGTACTTAACTGGGTGGGAGCTTCCTCACTGTCCCTGGCACCAGCCTCTCTCACACCCAACCACAGTCAGACCTTTGCCATCTTATACCCAGACCATCCCAATGGCCTGCACCTGGCCTTCTGGCCCCATGTCTTTTCCTATCCCCATCCATCCTTCACATGCCTACCGAAGGTTCTTCCAGAAGAACAGAGATGACTCCCTCCTCCATCTTTTAATCCCTTCACAACCCGGCTCCTCACTGGGCATGGGTCCCCTCCTTACAGTCCACAGACAAGCCAAAGCAGCCTTCCTTTGTTTCTCATGCATGGCAAGCCCTCTCTTATCATTACACCTTTGCCCTGGTCATTCCCCCACACCTGGAGTGCTCCTCCTCTCCATCTCACTTCCTTCCAAATTCAGCTTGAGTGCTGTGGCCTCCCTCCTCCCCCACTGACCTCCCACTTCACTGCCTTATGTTTACATTCTGTTCCTGCTTGTGCATGTATTATAAATGTATATATATTTCTATTTATATACTGATAAGTCTCCCTGATAAGCTCTATGAGGCCAAGGCTGGTTTCTTCTCTCTTTCTTCCTTCCTTTCTCACTCCCTCTTTCCTTTCCTCCCTCTTTGCTTTTCTTTCTTCCTTTTATCGAGCTTCATGGATACTTAGTTGGTGCTTGGTGATTGGGTGTCGGATCATGTCTCCAGGTCTTCAAACATCCCCAGTTTATGAAGTCAAGGCTCTTCCCCTTCCTGCTTCTCTCCTATGGACACCCTCCAATATGTCATTACTCTTCCTCCAATATGGTCCAGTGTGGTGTGATGGAAGCTGACGGAAGTAGGACCCGATGTCTCCCTCTTCCCCTCTTCATTCAGCCCAAGGTCTCTTTAGCTTTCCCAGCGACCACATCACATGACTGAAGCAGCAGGGAGAGCTGGCCCCCAGACCTCCCTCCTTTGTCTTGGGCTTATGAAGTCAGCTGTTGGAACTCCAGTATAAGATTTGACAGGAATCTGTTGAATTGTGGCATTTTTCCTGGATGTCGTCTCCATATCTGTCCTTGATAAGGACAGATGCTTGGTGGCCACCTATAGTCTTCCTGCTGTGGTCTGACAAGGTCAGGCAGGGAGGACACTTACATCTCTCTCATCATCCTTCAGCCTAAAACCATGATGACATTTTTGGCAGCCAACCCACCCTGGGTGGGTGACTAATTAGACCTCCCCCTCCCCTTTACCTTTTGCCTGGACCCCTTCCTCCCAAAGTAGGGCCACTTCCCACTCTGCTGAGGACTTTGCCCACCTTGAACAAGGAGACCCTTCCTGGGAGTTATTCTCATCCCGCACTTGACTTCAACTCTCTGTGATGCCACTTTGCTTTGAGATTTCAGGTTTTCCTGCCTATCACACTCCATGTGAGCTGTGGACCCTCCCCCTCCTCCCCACCACAGAAAAGGCTGTCCCTATCACCCCCTGTATTTCCTCCTGAGCATTCATGGAGAGGGACCTCCTCTGCTGGTGGGATTCTGACCCACCTGGCCTCCTCCACAATAGCTGAAGCTTCCTTCTTCCCCCTCCATCTCCAGTGTATTTCTATGACAGTGTTGTCTGGGACCTCATAGTCATGAAATACCTTCCCTCTTAGATATCCTTCCTCCTTCCTCTCTCCTGCCTCTTCTTTCCCTCCTCCCTTCCTCCTTTTGATCATTCTTTTCTTTGCTGTCTCTCACTCCCTCCCTCTTTCCTTCCTCTCTATTCCCATCTGACTCTGCCAAAGGCAGATTTGGCCAATCTCGTTGGGTTTCCCATCATGCCCCCACAATGCTGTCCTCACTGGCACTGTGGCAGTGGGTGAAACCTCTTAGTGCAGATAGTCATCATTCTTGGGGCAAACACCAGGCAGTGCCCTTTGGCCATTGGTGTGGCCTAATGGGAGGGAGGGGGCTGGTCAGAAGCACAGTCTTTGGCCTTGTTCTACTTAGAGACCACTCCCTCTAATCAGCACATCTCTGAGGGCAGGTGGGGATGTGCCCACTCTTCATCCTCTGGCCCTTGGTCAGCCAGTGACTTGAGGTATGAAATGAGTCAAATGATGCTGTCCGGGTGCCCAGGCCCAGACCAGGTCTCCGAGAAGGTCAAGGGCTGGGTCCTATTCTCTCTCCTTGTGCAGAGACCCAGACTGGATGGCAGGAGGTTGGGTCCCACTGCCAGCCGGGCTAGCCCTCCTTCCTAGGGCCTTAGCAGGATCTGTGTGGGGCAACTGACCATTCCATGTAGGCTGTGGGGCTGGGGCTAGGAGGGGCCAGGTTAGGGTCAGAGAGACCTGACCAAGCCTTCAGACTTGGGAAGTTTAGGGAGACCTGAGTGCCAGAGAGCAACTGTGCTTGGCAGAAAAGGGGTGAGGGGGGAAGGGAGCAAGTAATCAGATCACCAAGAGAAAAACTGATATATTGTGTGGTCTTACCCACACAATGTCTGACCAGGAAAGCTAGACCCCACCCTGAGACCCCAGAGCCTGGACAGCCCTGATTCCTACAGGAGGGAAGCCACCCAGTTGCAATGCCCCAGCTCCAGCAGGCAGTCGGCTCCCTCTAAATCAGGAACCCTCCGTGACTGGCCCTGCTGGCCAAGAGTCAAGAGCCTGGTCTTCTGAAGCTGCATAGGACTATGTGGGGGCAGTGGGCAAGGGGATGAGCTCCCCATGCTCACAGACTCCTCGGTCTCTGTCTCTCCCTCCCCCATCTACTCCCCTAGATTTGCATCTTTATTGGTGAGACACTGCTCTTCTCCAACTGGGCCATCACAGCAGACATCCTGATGGTGAGTGACCCAAGGCTGGCCAGGCCCCTGCCTCTGGCCTGACTGTCATGAATGGGCCTGGCTAGAGGCAGCCTCCTTCCACAGGTGCTGGGAGCCATGGGAGATGTGAAAGCTGTTGGTGGTTTGGCCATGTATGGGGAGAGGGAAGAGCCTAGGGGAGGGGAGGCCAGGGAGACCGCTTGTCAGGGGCACTGGTAGCTTAGGGGGCCCTTGGGAGCTGTGAGGATAGAGAGAGGACTTCCTTGTGTGATGGGCCCATTGCCCATCTGGGCCCATCTGGGCCAGGCTCCTGTGGTCCTCAACATTCACAGCTCCATCATCTCCGTGACTGTCAGAGCCCGGTGGGGGATGGGGACAGGGAAGTGCCAGCTTAGTGTTTGTGTTATTGGCAGTTCTGTCAGTGACTGTTTACAGGGAGGTCCGCAACCAACACCCAGCTGGGGCAGCCACAGTCACCCAGACAAAGCTGCTCAGTCCCCCAGAGGCAGCCTGGGTCAGTGCAGGGTCAGTCGGCCTGGTCACAGCTGAGCTGGGGCCTGCAGGGGCGGGAGAAAGGGGTGACTGACAGTGCCCAGGTCCAGCACTGGGCTGAGGGGCCATGCCCATTGTGATGATGTGTGTCAGTGTCCACTGACTGGCCCCATGTCCCAAGGTATCCCACCTTTCTGGTAGAAGCCAGCCCCCATCTTCCTTCTCTGCCCCATAGTGGGCACCTCAGTGGCATCATGTACCTGGGAGGAGGACCAGCTTTGCCTCTGCAGAGGAGGCACCAAGCCGAGCCGGTGGGTAGGAGGCCAGGAGGGCAGGTCTGGCTGCAGGCTCACTCAGGCAGGGCAGGATTGTGCTTGGCCCCTGCTCCCCTGGCATGTGGGGGAGACACAGTCTGTTTCTGCTGAGCCAGATTCTGCTGTGGGGAGGCATGAGGGCTGGTCGGGCTGGGAGATGTGGGGGGGAAGTGTGGGCCCTGGCATCACTGACCCCAAAGCCTTGACCGGGGGAAGAATGTAGGTGTGGCTGAAGAAGGCTCTGGGGATAGGGAGATTAGGGATGGGGGCAGGGACAACGGCAGTGGGGACAATGGGAGGAAGGAAGTATCTGGGTTTAGTGCATTCCTGGGGAGGGGGCAGCTTCCTGCCGGGCAATCTTTCCCATCAACTCAGCCTGTCCATTCCCCTCTCCCCCGCCCCGAGATGCCCCCTATCCTGATGCTCTGGGCCAGAGGGAACAGAGCAGGGTGGGGTGGGGGCTCCTGGGCTGGTGGGGGAAAGCATCCCAGGATCCCAGTTTCCAGATGAGGGCCTTGGGCTCAGCCTTGAAACCCAAGACCCCCAAGTCTGAAGGTTCCTGTGACCTCTCCACTCCCCTCTGCAGAAAGCTGTCTCCCTGGAGCTCCCCTGCCAGCTGCCTGGGGAGAGAGGCAGGGGAGGCTGCCCCCCAGAGCCCAGCTTTACTTAACACGTTCCCAGAAAGCCTTCTCCCTTTTCTCCTCATCAAGCACCAGCCTACTCCCTCCCCAGGGACACCACAAGGTTTTCCGTGCAGCTCGGGCCTCATCCCTTTCCCATCTGAAGGTCTTTGAGGCATGAGCCAGGCTTTCTCTACCCCGATTCAGGCCTATGGGGTCTGTGGCCTCAGCCAGGGCCCTCTGGCATTGAAGGCTCTCTTCGAGACTGAAATGAACCCCGAACCCCACTTCAGACACAGAACAGAGAAGGGGGTGGGGAGGGGACCCAGAGTGCCCCAGGGACACTGGCCAACCTGGCCCTCCTGCCTTCCTGCAGTATGTGGTCATCCCCACTCGCCGAGCGACCGCGGTGGCCCTCCAGAGTTTCACCTCTCATCTGCTGGGAGATGCGGGCAGCCCCTATCTCGTTGGCTTTGTGAGTCCTGCTCACGGGGGTGGGGCCGAGGGGGCATCTTAGGGAGACCCCCTCCATGAGCCAAGCCCAGGATCTGAGAACATCTGACTGGGGTGCTGAGGGCAGGGGGCCACACAAGGCACCAAGCTGTTCCCTTTGTCCAGCCTTCTGCCCTGAGAGGTGCCTCCAGCTGTGGGGCGGTGGGGGAAGAGGGAAGATGTAGAGCTGTGGAGGGTGGAAGGGGAGCTTCCCTACTTGGGTCAGGCTGAAGGGGATGGTGCCTGGGGGCCGATGAGGGCGTGGCTGCTGGGACCAGACTAAGGGAGTGAGAGACTCAGGATTCCGGACTGTGCTGAGGAGGATGAGGGTGGGGGGGTGAGGGGTGCTCCTCAGGGAGGCAGCAAATGTGTGTGTGTGTGATGGCCGCAAGGCACTTGGGGAGGGGGCGTCCCAGAGAAGGCCTCTGCTCTTTGCATGGGGAAGGAAGCCTGGATGTGTCCCAGTCCCTCTGAAAGAGACTTGGAGAAGGAGAGGGGAGCGGCCAGACTGCTGGATGGAAGTGGTGAGCCTCCCTCCCTGGCCTCCCTCTGCAGATCTCTGACTTGATCCGGCAGAGCACCCGGGAGTCCTCGCTCTGGGAGTTCCTCAGCCTAGGCTATGCACTCATGCTCTGCCCCTTTGTGGTGGTCCTAGGAGGAATGTTCTTTCTTGCCACCGCCCTCTTCTTCCTCAGCGACCGGGCCAAGGCTGAGCAACAGTAAGTGGTTGTGGAGGGGGCAGGGATGGCCAAGGGTGGGGCTGTGGGCTCCTGAGTGCAGGGCTCAGCCCAGGGAGCTGCTTACCCTGTGGGGGCAGCCAGGCTCTAGGCTGGGCACTTCCTCATTTCGAGGCATCAGACTCCACAGTCTCCAAACTGGACTCCCCCATGGATACTTCCCCCAGGGCTTTCAAAGAGGAGGCCCAGAGGCCTCTTAGTGAGTGGCCCTGGCAGCACACTGTGGGCAGACAGGAGCTGTACCCACCCTGAGGCTCCTAGGCTGCAGGTACGTGGTCATCCCTACTTGCTTTCAGTTTGTTGTCCATGCCAAGGATGACCACAGCTCATGAGGCTTCAAGGAAGCGAACAGGGTAGATGGGAAAGCCCCAAGAGAACCAGGAGCCAGGCTCAGGCAGCCCAAAGGTCTCTTAGACAATGTTAGTCTGTTAGCCCAAGGTTAGTTGGTCGGTGACAGGTATACCATGTGCCTGAGGCAGCCTCTGTGAGCCCAGCTTTTCCCAGAATCCCCCAGGGCCTGCCCCACAGTACCCCTGACCTCACAGGCACTTGAGCATCTTCTCTGCACTGTCTCCACAGCATGGTGCTTCCCAGATTCAGGCACTTGCAGGACGTAGGAACAGCCTCTTTTATTTCTCTGACCAGTGGGAGTTGGGGAGGAGGGAGGGATCCTGCCAATGATGGTGCTTGATTTCCCCTGCTATAAAACAGTCAATTGGATTGGTTAGTCTCCAGGGTTGTTTTGATGGGAATCTGGGGAGGCAAGAACCAGTTTGTTTCCTGGACAGGAATTATATTTCTTATGGAAATGACCAAGGCACAGAGAGACCCTGCCATGGTGGTCAGGCTGGGCCCTCAGGGCTGGGCAGTAGTCCTCCCAACCAGCTGCCCACAGACCCTGGGCACTCTACCAAAACTCTGAGCAGGCAGGGACTTGTTCCTGCATGTAGGGCTAATGAATACCCAAGGCAGGGAAGCCTCCTTCCCATGAGAGATCTGGCAGGCTTCTCTGCTCCATTTGGTGCCAGGCACCAGGCTTGGTGGGGGCCATTCCCTCTGCTCAAAGGAGCCCAGCCCAGGAACCACTGAGAGCAGGGACTGGGGCTGGTATACTTAGTTACGATCCTTGGGTTCCATGGAGCAGCCCAGCTCCTCAGGCTCCAGCTGGGCTAGCCTGGAACAGGGCCCCGGTCGTAGGGTTGCCAGTACCAGGCAGAGTGGACAACGGCAGGAGGCCAGTCGCCTGAGGCAGATGGGAGCCCTGTCAGCTGTGACAAGGGGGCCAGCGGAGAGGGTAGAGGCAGGTTGTCAGGGCTGGCCTGGATGGACAAGAAGCGAGCAGCAGCTATAGATTCTAGAGCAGCAGCTAGGTTGTGGATCAAGGTAGAAGCTGTGTGGTGAGGGACTGGAGTAGGGAGACGTCCTTTTTTAAAGGGTTTGCCAAGTGCTTAGCAGACGGGACTCACTAAGGCTCTCCAGAACCCTGGGAGTTAGGCATAGAGGAGGACACTGAGACAGACTTGAGCTAGGCGTGTCTGAGGTAGGTTCCCCACTCTGGTCTCCCTGATTCCAGGTGCAGCGCTCGGCCTCTGTTGGTCCCATGCCTAGGAGGGCCCTAAAGGGACTGTAGGGAGAGGTATCTCGGAGACAGAAATGCCTGGGATGAGGCATTGAGGAGACGGGCAGCGAGTGGGCAGGGGGAGTTAAGGAGGCTGGCAGAGGCCCCAGGAGAGGCACTTTGGAAGCAGAGGATAAAGTGGGGTCATAGAGCTTGCCCCGGGGTGTGAAGGGAATGCTGGGAAGGCATGGAAAGTCTAGTGAAGGGCATTCTCTAGAGCAGAGAGAGGGGCAAAGGCTCCCTGAGGGAGGGGAGGAGGGCTGCAGCAGACTTTACTGAGTGTGGCCTCTTTGAAGGACCTGGGTGGCCAGGGGGCCTAGCTGCCCCCAGGTGTGTTCTGGTTCTGGCACAGACACACCAAGCTGGACTAGAGTCTGAGGGGCCTAAAGGTGAAGGGTATTTCCCTGGAGTCCCCTTCCCCCATGGGTCAAATCCTTGAAGAACCTGAGGAGCGGGGAGGCCATAAAGGAGGCACGAGGGCAGGCCTTAGTGGCCTGGGCTGGCAGAGAGGCCCCCAGCCTGGCTCCAGTGGGTTGGGGGTAGGGCAGGACCAGGGACCCCTCTCACCTTTTGCTCTCGGTCATTCCCCTGCAGGGGCCCTCGTGAGTTAGCAAGCTGAGTGTGGGACGGGGCCACCTCCGGCCAGCCGGTGGTGGCGTCCAGGTAAAGGGCAGCTTCGCTCCTGGGGGGATCTGCTTGGTGTACCCTGAGTTCTGACCTGGGCCCTGCTGGAGCCACCTTGGCACCTGCCACCCTCTGCATCGGGACAGCCAGGAGGGGAGTACAACTAGAGGGGCCAGCAGGCATGGCATTGCCAAAAGGCATGGGCAGCTTGCTTCCTGCCCCTCACCTCCCAGACAGGATGGTGTAGGGCTGGGGCTGGGGTTTCGATTGGCATGCTGGACTCAAGGAGAAGGGGAAGGAGGCTGAATCCCTGCACGCCAGGCTTTTCCCCTTGGTCTGGGGAAGTGGTGGTGGGGCAGCCTGGTGCGGGGGCGAACCTGTGGGACTCAGAGCCCTTTGGCCCTGACCTGCCACGGGGCCATCTCTCCCAGCCTGCTTCTCCATTTGAAAAATGGGGACAATGACACTTCGAGCAGCTGCCCCTCAGGCTTTGTGGATTGGATAACAATGTTTTGTGTGTCGGTGCAGTGGGAAGGACCCAGAGTGGGTCAGGAAATCAGGAAGGCTTCGGTATTCTGGGTTGGTGGTCTTTCCTCACACAGTCTGTCGGTCTGTCCTTCCCTCCATACCTCTTTCTCCTCCCTCCCTCCGTCTTTCTCCTCTCCCTCTCCCCCACCATGTGTCTGTCTCTCCCTTCTCTCCTCCTCTTTCTCCTTTATTTCTCTCTACTCTCTGTCTCTCTCTCACTCTCTGTCTCTCCATCTTTCTCCCTGCTCTCTCCTCTTCCTGTCTCCTTTCAGTCCCTACCCCCATGTCCTTTGGCCAGGGTGGAAGGAGGGCCTCTGCTTTGGTTCCCAACACCCTTCTCTGCTCCTCGGCCTTCATCCCAGACCCTGTTCCCAGCCCTTCCCATCTCAGTCACTTTCCCAGGAACCTGGCCCTCAGAGGTCTCCTTCCCTCCATGCAGTGCAGTCTCCCCAGCCTGGCTACCCAGACCCACAGAACAGATACAGGGAGAACTGTGGGAGCATGGTGGGGGGCTCCCAGTCACACAAAGCAAGGCCAGACAGGCTTCCGGGGTGGCCTCTTGCTCAGCCTCCAAGCCCCACTCCAGAGGTTTGTGAGGCCCCCTGCACCTGCCTCCTGGCCTGAGCCCAGCAGCGCCCCAGCCGTCCACTCTGAGCCTTCCCCCAAGTTCCTCCTCCACGGGGCCTCCTGTGGTCCCCCTCCCTGGAGCCCTTGTCCGGGCTCTGGGCTCAGCTTGAGCCACAAGTCACTGGCCCAGATTCCGGGCAGGGAGAACGCTGGCATTGAGTCCAATGCCCTCATTTTAGGGATGAGGAAAGAGGCCCACAGTGTGAGAGAAGGCCCAGGGTCACTCAGTGACACAGGGAGCAGGGGCTGGGTCCTCTGCCCCCAATTCACAGCCCTTTAGCCTGTGCCTGAGGCATTGCCACGCTGGGCTCAGGAACTCCGAGCTGAGCTAGGCAATCTTCCTGGGCAGTCAGCCCCAGGGGACTCCGTGTGTGTGTGTGTGTGTGTGTGTGTGTGTGTGTGTGTGTGTGTGTGCGTGCATGTATGTATGCATGCATGTGGACACACTTTGTATGTGCGTGTGTGAACACATGCTGGGGTAGGGGAGTCCCAGGGCTGACTGTCCAGGCCTGGCCCCCTGACATCCCCCCTCTTCTCCAGGGTGAATCAGCTGATGATGCCCCCAGCATCCGTGAAAGTCTGAACGGGGTAAGTAGGGGGATTCTGGGAGGGGGATGTCTTCCAGGTGAGATGCTCATAAGGATTGATGTTCAGGGGACAACAGCTAGGGGGTGCTACAGTAGATAGAGTGCTGAATCTGAAGTCAGAAGACCCTGGGTTCAAGTCCTACCTCAGACACTTACTAGCTTGGGGACCCTGGGCACCCCCTGAGAGGAGGAGCCCCGACTTCCATCCCCTTCATTTCTCCCTTTCCTCTCTCCAGGTGTCCTGGAAGGAAGAACAGATGAGAACTCTGGGCCCTGTCCAAAGGAGGTGGAGAGCCTTCAGTGAGCAGGGCAGGGGGCCAGGATCCACGATCGGGCCTGCTTCAGTCTAAGGGCCCATGACCCCCAGAGTTGGCCACACAGGGCAGTGTGAGCAGTGGCCACCTCGCCTGGGGCCCTGAGCCTCAGACAAAACATTCAGATGTTCAGGACGCTTTCAGAGGATACCCCCCACAACACCCCCACCTTTGCCGTGTGGCAGATGCTGCTGACAAATGGGGGTCCCCATGGACTTCACATGCTACGTAGGTCCATGTATGAACGTGCGTGGCCTGTAGAGGCAGCGCTGGCTTCCCAGAGGAGAGACCCTCCTGGCACCCCGCCTGGCTGAGTGGGCCCAATTAGGGGAGGGAGCATCGGTCACTCCAGGCAAATTTGCCTTGGCCAGCCGCCAACCTCAGCCCTGGCAGCCCCTGACCTGCCATTCCCCCAGGCCCATATAGACAACTGGATTTGCTAGCATTCCCAAAGAGGGCCTTCAATGGACGAGGAGCTGGGGAGGTGGGAAAGCAGAATTCTTGAGGGACTTCAGGTGCCCAAGTCCCTCTCCACCCCTTCCTTGTCCCCGTTTCATCTCTCAGCATCTCGGCCTGGATCCAATGGACCTCCTGGGATGTGCTCTCATGTCCCAGTTTTAGGGAGGCAGAAATGGAGGCCCGTGTAGGGGAGCCACGTTGTCCAAGGTCCCACCACTAGTGTGAGCTCCAAGACCAGAATCCAGGCCTCCTGCTTGCCAAGTAGGACAATGTGCCCCATGCTTACTCTTCTGGGGAAGGGAAGGGGCTGGGCTAGGGTCTGGGCCAGGTAAGGGATTTGAGGCTGGTAGCAGGTGGGAGGATCCCTGGAGAGGGGCTGATGGGAGCTCCCCCCACAGCCCCATGTCCACCCTGGACACAAAGTGAGAGGCAGGCTAGACCCATGAGGCTGAAGGCCTGGTCTGGGCCAGTCCAGGAAGCAGAGCCTTGCCCGGTGTCCTGCCCCGGAGGCTCCCCTCCCTCTCCCCCAACGCTGTTTCCCAGCAGAGGAATTTCCCAAATTTGATGACTTTCGGGAATGGAGGCTGAGCTTTGCCAGGAGGGTCAGGGTCCCTTCCTCTTCATTTGTTGGCAGGAAGTTTGGCCTCATCTCCAAGGCCCAGCTTGGCCCCCCTACTAGCAGAGGCTCTGTAGGGGTGGCCAGGTCCAGAATTTGTGGGAAGGACCCCTAACCCTTGAGACAGATCCACAGGCAACAGGGTATGGCTTCCAGAGGAGAGGGCTTGCAGTCAGTCCATAGGCATTTAGGAACTGCCTACTACGTGTCTGACACCGTGCTGTGCTCTTTTGGGGTGGGGTGGGGAGGCGTGTGGATTTAAAGACAACCTAGATCAGGTTCTCCCCAGGGCCAGGATGTGCAGCTGCGCACCCCACACCCTGGGACTCGTTCACTGAAGCTCCATCCATAGCCCTCCTCACATCCCAGAGGGCAGGCCACGAGGGAGGGGGCAGCCATGGTGGTGCAGGCCCAGCATATTAGCAATAGGACGCACTGGCTTAGCTGGGATCTTTGCTATTTGCGTCTGTCTCATCACACGTGGTCCCCATGACGAGTCCCATAATCCCAGAGATGCCCTTGGCCCAAAGGACCTTTCTGCAGCAGAATCCCCGAGCTCCCCAAGACCTGCCAGAAAAGGGGGTCCATAATGGCCCATGGTCCCACTCTGCCAGCTTCTCCCCACCAGCTCATGGGCCCCCTGAACCATGAGCCAGCAACCCTGTCGTTTTCCTGGACTTTGTGGCAGGGTATGTAATCAGAGCTGCTGCTACCCCAACACCTAGGCTTGTTCACATGGAAGGGGACACCTGTATCTACGAGGGAGGAGCCACGCCCCCATCCCTGAAGTCCTGGCAGAGAGCCCAGGGAGGCTGTGGGCATGAAGGATCTCCCATCAGGCTTCTAATACCCCGTAGCGTGGCTTTCTGAGGGGAAGACAAACAAAACCAACCCTGGGCTGCCCCACTCCAGACCCACAGGCCTAAGGCCTCCGGTACCCTGCAGCAGGGCCAGACACCTGAGGGCCCCTGGGGCTATTGGATGGATGGGAAACAGCCCCACACCTCCGCAGGGAGCAAACAGGAGGCAGGATGTGGCCTGGGGCGGGGTGGCAGGTGAAGGGGCCTCCCCACTCAGCGGGGACAAGCTTTCTTGTCGTACAAGAACCCTGTTTCAAGGTTTCCTGACTTCTTTCAGGGAGCAAAGTGGCTGACTCTGGAGCAGCCAGGACAGTGAATTGATCTCAGTGATCTCAGAGGACAAGTGCAAAGTCACCAGTGACCTTTATGTAAATTAATAAAGCTATTTAAGGCCAGCTGCTGGTCAGTGGCGCTTCTTGGGGGTCAGGCCCCAGGGGGAGGGCCCCCCCGAAGGAAGGGCTGCTCTGGAGCTGCTGACCATCTCTATGAGGGGGTTAGCGAAGCCTCTGGAGTCCTCTAGGCCATGAGCTCCTTGGGACCCCTTCCTGAGGACCTAAACCTTGGGTGGGGGCTCTGAGGCCCACCTCCCAAGCTTGTCCTGCCCCAAACAGAACCACCTTTGTCCCACCAATTGCTCCCCAGTCTTTGGGTGCCTTGGACTGTGCCCTGTGGGCTGTGCCCTCACTGTCCTGCCCCCACCACTGGGCCTCTGGCTCCATCCTCCAGGGCACAGGGGGTGGTCTTGGGCCTGGGACTTCAGACCTGCCTTTCTGGCCTTTCCCCTCTTCTCATTCCTGCTTTCTCAACCGGTACCCCATCCCTCCAGCCACAGGGCCTCACTCCAACATGGCCCCTCTGTTGAGTCCCCCATCCAACAGCCGCGAACCAGGGGCTCCAGAGGAGGAGGGGACAGGCCTGACTGAGCCCAGCTTTATTGGACTGGGATACAAAAATAGAATCTCCGGTGCTCAGTGGGGGCCTCCCTGGGTCCCCAGCTTCTTCCGCAGCCGGGCCTTGGGGCCGCCACTCCCCACTGGAGGGGGCAGCTTGGCCTTTTTCTCCAGGGAGATGGCCAGGGGGGCAGCATCCAGCACGCCCTTCCTCTTCCTGCCCTGGAAGTCCTTTCCATGCTCCTCAGAGCCTGGCCCTGGGCTCCCTGAGGTTCTGCTCACAACAGCTTTGGTCTGGCTGGGGTTCAGGGCAGGGGTCCCCAAAGGTGAGCATGGACCCTCTGTGGTAGCATTGACCTGGGGCCCTGGCGGTGGCTGACGCTGTTTTGACTTCCTCTTCCTCCTCCTCTTCCTCTTCCTCTTCCCTGTGCCCTCTGTGGTGATGGCAGTGGCGGCAGTGGCAGCAAAGCTCTCCTCACCACCCTCAGGGGCTGCAGGCCCCTCTTGGCGCCTCTTGCGTTTCTTGGTCTCGGGGAGGAAGCCCTTCTTCCGCTTGCGTCTCCCCGGCTCCTCAAGGGCTGCAGCCTTGCTCTGAGGGGCTCTGACCTTGTCCTCCTTGGGGCGCCTATAAGTGAGCACCCCCGTGTGAGTGCCCTGCAGGGAAGCCCCTGCCCCTGGACACCCACCCCCCCCAAGTCCCAGGTACATACTGGATGCCCAGCAGCTTCAGGGCCTGCCAGGTGAGGTCGGAGAGGCGGCCCGTGGTGCTCAGACAGTCACTTTGCTGCAGTGTCTGCAGCATGGCCAAGGGGGCCTCCAGGACCGTGGGCAGCTTCTGTAGAGATGAGGGAGCCCCATGGCTGCAGGCAGAGTAGGGCATCCAGGGCAGAGAGAGGGCTCCCAGACAGTCAGATTGAGAGGGAGGGACATCTCCAGGGGACACCCCAGACCCTACACCCCCCCTGTCCCCGGCCTCACCTCCTCCTTCACAGTCCTGATGAGAAACATGAGAAGCTCCAAGGCCTTGAACATCTTGAGGCGGGCTCTTTTGTTCACGGTCTTGCCCACCATTCTCAGACTCTAGAGGAAGAGAGAGTCATGCAGTAGCTGCCCTGGCGCTAACAGAGAGTCTGAGTTTCCCGGCAGCAGGGCAGAGCTGCATGGCCCACATACCTCAGTGGTCTGCCTGACGCTGTCCCCAATCAGCTCCTGCCAGGCTGGGCCCTCCAGGGCCTGCTTCAGCTCCCGCATCTGCAGGGCCTTCAGGAGCATCAAGCAAGCCTGGGCCTGAAAGGTCATGAAGAAGAGCCTGTGTCCCTGGTGGTCACCAGCCCCAAGTGCCCCGGCTGGCTGCTCCTTCCTTCCCAGTGGCCTGCAGCAGGGCCTGCTCCCAGCTCAGACAGAGTCCAAAGCTGAGGCCAATCCATGTCAATCCATGCAGGCACAGCCAAGACCCCTGGGTTTGTGACCCTGGGCCTCTGGCTGCAGATCTGAGACCCTTTGGACCTTCTGTAATCAATGAAGGCCTCAAGCCACCCACTGGTCCCCTTCTCACACCACAGGCCCCTTCCTGCTGGTCAATGACCCCACCACTGACTGGAAAAGGAAGCAAGTAGGGAAGCAGGCCCTTTGCCTGGTGCCCCAAGGCCCGAGCCCCCAGCCTCACCCAAGACTTGCCTGGTGGTAAGGCCGGGCTCCAGTGGAGATGAACGGGAGGATGACAGGTACCAGCTGCTGGCAGATCATCTGGGGGGAGGACAACCACTGACCACACTGCCCTGCCCAGTGAGGGCACCCACCATCCTGCCCTGCCCTGCCGCACTCCCAGGAGGGACCACCTAAGAGCCCCCCAGGCCTAAGGACACACATCCCCAGGGCTGGAGGCAGGAAGCCACAGAGCCCACACTCACCGGGTGGCGGGTGAACAGATCCACAAACATAGCAGCCGTGAAAGGGCTGTTCCGTCTGGACAGGAAGCTGGTCAGTGCCTCAGTGTACAGGCGTGTCACTCGGGCCAGGTCCAGGCAGCTGGAGCCCTACAGGGGCACAAGAGTGTCCAGTGGAAGTGGGCACACCAGCCAGCTGGCCAGACCTCTTGGTCTGGCAGTGGGGCCTGTGTAAGCCTCCCCCCTTCCCCAGTTCTGCATTCCCAAGAATGTAAGGGGCTCACCTCGGCTTGGGGGAGGACGCTGACTTTCCGCTGCTTCTTTGGGGACAGGGGAGCTGGTGCCTTGGCGGTGTTCCCCTTCAGAACCCGGAGCAAGTAGAGGGAGGCACTGAGGGCACAAGGAAGGGGGCACAGGCTCAGGCCTCTGACTATGGACTGGTCTGGAAAAACTTGGATTCTTCCCACTTGCAGCGAAGCTGGCCCCACCCAACCTGAGCTCCTTCGAGATCCCTCACCTGAAGTGGTAGAGGGCAATAGCGGAATCCACCTGACGGCCAGCCTGCTGCACCAGCCGTTCCAGCATGGCATGGAGGTCCTCGGCCCGGTCCGCCACACTGTGGCAGTACTGTTTGGCTCGGCACAGCTGGTTCCTGCCAGGGAGGGAGATGGGGGGGCCCCCCCCACATGTGCTAGGACCTCCCCCACTCCATGGGTATCCCACAGGATGCAGCCCTTGCCCGCAGGTGTAGGAGTATACTCACGTGAAGATATCAGCGGTCTTGCGCAGGAAGTCCTGCTCCTGCTTGGCAGAGTTGTGGCTCATGCTGCGCTCGATGACAGCCAACAGTGGCTCTACCAGCTCCAGTACCAGAGGGTTCTCAGGCTGCTTGGTCAGGAACGCCTCCACCAGGTCCAGAACCTGCGAGGCTGGAGTGGTAGGAGGCTGCCCCCCGGACCCCCACAATCTGCTTCCCCACCCCCTGCCCTGCGCCCTGCCCTACCTTGATCTTAAAGTCACAGCGAAGGTTCTTTTCCTTCTGTACCGCGTCCTTCTCCTGCCTCTTGGCCTGTGCGCGAAGCTTCTGCTCCGCAAAGAGGCTGGCGAGACGCGCATCCAGGGCCATCATGGCGTCATCGTCCAGCTCTTCATCACTGCTCTCGCCATCAGCATCCTAGCAGAAGCAGCTGCTGATGGGGGGGCTCAGGGCCCCGATAACCCTGTGCCCATCCCCACCTGAGGTCGGCCTGCTGCCTCACCAGAGCCTTGCCCGCCTGAAGCACGTTCATCAGCTGCTGCCGGAAGCCACCATCCACCTCTTCATCACTGGCGCTGGCCTGGTCTTCATCCTCACTTGACTCACTGTCATCTGACCTATCCTCGTCCTCTTCACTCTCAACCTGCAGCACAGGCCAGGTTTGGTCCTGACCCTGCTCCCCATCCGCAGTGCCCTCATCCCCGGCCCCCAGACACCCCATTCCTGGTCTCTACCTCCCTAGCCTCCTCCAGCCTCTTCTTCTGGCCAGGCTCCTCCTTGACTACCACCGCCCCATCTTCCTCCTGGTCAGGATCTAGCACCTGGAAATGAGCAGGGGCGGGGTGATTTCCCAGGCACGGTGCCGTGGCCTTTCCCCCAAGCCAGCCCAGGGCCCCAACTCACATCCAAGATCAGCTGAAGGGCCCTCCTGTTTAGGTGTGGGCAGATGCGGGTGAACACACCACGACAGACCTGGCGCATGAGACGGCTTGGCTGGGACAGCAGCGCCAGCAGGATCTCCACCATCACCTCCACCCACTGGGGCTCCTCCACACCTTCCAAGAGAGCTGCAGGTGAGGCCTGGGCAAATCTGGAGTAATGTGACCAGCGAGGCCCCCAGTCCTGGCTGTACTATATCCCCCTCCTCCCTACGGGCTGGCCACACACAGGCCTGAGGGTCTGCTAAATGTAGTGACCAGGGACTACCAGATGCTGGAGGAGCTGCAGCTGACCATCCTGCTGCCCAGGGACACGGGGCAGGAAGGGCCTGCTCTCTGGGGACCACCACTCGCCTTGGGCCCGTTGTCTGGGCTCACCGGCTGCGGCCTTCTTGGCCTTCTTGTCCAGGGCTTTCTCAATGCAGCTCTGTAGATCATCCAAGAGGCTGACACACTCGCCAGGTGCCTGGAGGAAAGGAGAGAACAGGAGCTGTGACTGAGGTGGCCATGGTCTGGGGCTCATAAGGCTGTCTGCCCCCCACGTTGGTGGACCCTGGACCATCTGTCAGCCCTAACCCTAGCCTGGACAGTAGGAGCAGAGGTCCAGATGGAAGAGGCAGGCCAAAGGTCAGAAACTAGAAATGTTATCCCCTGGACACGTTGACTCATTCCTGCTCCTGGCACTAGGGTGTGCAACCCTGCTGCCCAACCTCAGCCTCAGTCACATCTACGAAACAGGACCAATAGCAGTGCCACTTCCTAGATACACCCACAAAGAGGCCAACTCCACTAGGCCTGCACCCGGAGGTGCAGCAAGACCAGAACAGCCCTGGGGGAAAGCTGCCTCTGGGGGGGCAGTACCAGGGGATACCTACCTTGAAAAGGTGCATGCCCACCAGGAGTAGGAGCTGCTGGAAGGCCATAATCTCGGCCTCATGCCTGTCTTTGACCCGCTGCTGCAGGAACTCCGCGGACTGCAGCATCCTGCAGACATAAAGGTCAGCTAGGGCCCTGGGCACGCCACCCTCCCTCCCCAGGCTACCCAGGCTCACCGGTCCCAGGCGGCCTTCTCCTCCGCACTGAAGGGCTTCACAGGTTGGACATTCTTACTGTGGGACAGCAGAAGGTCTGCGTACTGCACCAGGTGCTGGATCCAGAGCTGGCCATCCGCCATCACACCGTGGCTGGCCTTCCCTTTGGGCAGGCCTAGTGCTGCCTTGGGGGCTTCTCCCAGCAAGGGCAGGGAATTCAGAGTCTGCAACAAACTGGTGAAGCAGGTCAGTAGTCACGCCACACAGCCTAGAACCCACCCCCAGGCCTAGAACCCATTGCCTGGAGAGTACCTAGAAGCATGCAGACAGAACAGGCTCTGACACCAGCCCCATGACCTCAGGCCCCATATTTCACTGCCAATTCTGACCTTGCTCATTTGTAACATGGGAGTGACTGCTCTACCCCTTCTCTCACTACACTTTAAAGATGCCAGCGTTTATTATGCAGCGGCGGGGGCCAGGACGAAGTAGGGCCATGGGAGGGGAAGGTTGGGCTGAGAAGGGGCCCCAACGGAGGTATTGGGGAGCGAGTTGGGCTCCTGGGACCTCAGGGGTGGGTCAGAGATGGGCCTTCAGGTCAGGCTCAGCAGAGGGAGAGGCAGCTGCGTCTGGCAGCCATGGGGAAGGGGCAGGAGGCAGGAGCCAGAAGAAAGGGCCCCTCTGCAGGGGGATGAGGCTCAGCTGCGGCATATGGCACCGGTGCCCATTCCTCCCCCTGCATTCAGATGGTGCTCACCCTAACTCTAACCCCAAGCACGCTTGCTCAATGACTGCCCAAGTCCACCAGGAAGAACCCACCTGAAGAAGGCGTTCCCAGAGATGTCCCTGCTCTCACTGTCCAGTGGCGCAGAGACCTGCTGCTTTGATTCAGGAATGTCCTTGGAAAGTTTCTTTGTTTTAAAGAATGAATGGAAAAAACAGAACCTGGTAGGGAAAGGAAAAAAAGTGACTGTAAACAGAGGCAGGGGTCAGGGAGGACGCTGAGTGGGTCTGAGGAGCACAGGCCCAGAGCATGGGTGCTCCATGCCCACCTCTCCTCTCTGGCTAACTGTGGGGGCTGGGCCAGCTGGCTTCCATCCCCCCTGGTCACTGGTTCCCAGCCTCCTCCTGGGCCCCACACTGGAACTCCAGATTGCACAGGGAGCCTCTGGGTTCACTCTCCTGCGTATCACACTCACAGGCTAAAGTGGAGGACAAGGTCACTGGGGGCCAAGGAGACAGAGAGCAAGTCTCTGAAACAGGAAAACCAGGTATCAAGGCCTAACGGATCCAACCTTGCACAGAACCCTGGGCCAAGTCAGAGAGGAGGTACTGTTCTGCCTTGGTGGAGACAGTGTGCTTACTTGGGAATACCTTCATTACAGAGAAGGGGGAGAATAACGGAGTTAGAACTGGGCCTTGAGAGTCATGTAGTGCAAGTAACCTCATCTAACGAATGCGAGAAGGAGATGCAGAAGAGGAGAGGCCACCCAAGGTCCAGTGGGTGGTGCCTCCTTAAGCTAGAACTTGCCTTTAAGGCTTCTGACCTGTCTGTACCCCATCCCCCCCAGGTTTGATCCCTGGTAGGATCCCCCAGCTCTCCCACCTGGCTATGCCCATGACGAAGGCTTCATCCTTTGTCACCTGGGGATTCTCCACAATGCTGGTCAGTCTCTGAATGAGCCACTTTCGCAAGCGACACACAGACTTCTCAGGCCTGGGGGGAGAACAGACAGGTTGATGCCAGACACCCCAGGCAGCATTGCCCTCAATACATCTCAAGGGGTGCCTAGGCACTCACGTCACTACTCGCCCACTCTCATTCTCCACTGCATTCTTCTTTTGCCTGCTGGTACTGAAGTCGAGGCAGCTGCTGAGATCAGGCCGTAGGAACATGTCTTGTAGCCAGCTGCTGTAGCGGTGCAGCACCTCAGGCTGCAGGTACCTCACCACTGACCACAGGCTGGGCACCACTGGGTAGCCCTGGTTGGTGAGGGAGGAGAAGGCCACCAGCACTGCCAGCTGCTTCTCAGGGTCTGTGCAGCCCTCTAGGAAGGAACCCACGTACTTCTCCATCTCTGGGGCAAACTTGAATCTCGAAGGGAGCTGGAGAACAGGACAATCAGGGAGGGACCGTTCTGGCTCATGTCCGTGCTCCTCCCTGGCCCCGGCTTCCCGGGCCAGGCTAGAAGCTGGCTTTGCACCCTCCACTTCCCCACCCCATATGAATCAGCGTCTACCTGGGCTGAGAGCACGTGGTCGCCATATCGAAGCATCACTTCTCCATGGAGGACCATATGGAGCTGCTCCAATGACAGCAAGGGCAGGGAACTGCCCAGCAGGCGGAAGGCCGTGTAACTGGAGAGGAACAAGGGCGTTAAAGCCTCCTCTTCCTCCTCAGAGGGTCTGCTCCCCACCACCATGCCCCCAATGTCCTTTGATTTCAGTTAAGCTCGCCTGGCCTGATGATTTATGGGACCCCCCCCGCCCACCCCCGGGACAAGATGAGGCCAGAGAGACGCTATGTGAGGGGCCCTGCCTGGCTAGTCTGGCTCAGGTAGCTGAGGACAACAAGGAGGGAAGGAAGCCTGTCAGACACACACCTGCTGGGCCCAGAATGCTCCTGGAGAAGACCATCCTCCACCACACCCTTCCAAAAGAGCTCAAAGGCACCCTCCTGGAGAGCGATGCGCATCAGATCCAGTGCCACAGGGGGCAGTACCTTCTCCTTCTTCACAGCCTTAGCTGCAGCATTTAAAACTTCCACCAATCTGAGAAGTTTGCCAAAAAGAGGAAGTAAATATGTTCTCGGACCCCAAGTGAGGAGTCCTGACTGTAGTCCAAGCCACTGGATGGATCTGGAAACTGAGGGCCCAAGAAAGGGAGAAGGGGCTGCCTGAGCTCTCAGGGCAGTGATGGCTGGAGTTCCCCTCACGACCTGCATGGAAAAGTGCCTAACAAACCCAGAAAGGCTCAGAGCCTCAGACACCCACTGGGCCCCCATCTGAGAGGTAGGCTCTCTCAAGTCTGGCAAGCTTGACCCAGGAGCTGCCCTGGGCCATCTGACACCAAGCTGCCCTGTCTCCCTGCCAGGCTGGCCCATGGTCTCCCCATACCCAGCCACACCTGGGGACGGTCTCCTTGGTGACTACAGCTGCAGAGCCCAGCAGTTTCTTCAGCTTCTTGGGTTGGAGGACACCTGGGAACCTCTGTAGCCCCACCAGGAGGAGCTGAAGCTGCTCAGGGGTGCTGAAGGCTGAGGAGAAGTCGGCCTGGAGGACGCTGAACAGGACTGCCTGGAACACAGGCTCTGAGATCTGAGGAGGGAGAAGAGGCAAGGCTGCAAGGGGGCACCCTTCTGAGTGTGTCTGCCCCCTGAACCTGACCAGCTGCCTCGGCTTCCCTCTCTCTAAAGCATGGGCCCCTTCAGCTGTGGACCTTGGCACACTTTCTCAGCCTTACCTCAGAGAGGATGTCTACCAGTGTGCGATGAGGCAGGTCCTGCAGGTGGTTTCGGTAACGGGCCAGGCTCTGCAGGAGCTGGACAGCCTCCACCAGGACCTCGTGGTCCTGGACAGGGAAAGGGTGCAGAAGTGGGAAGGCGGGAGGTGGACGGAGACATGCCTGTGGCTCCTCAGCACAGTGCAGGGTCCCCTGTCCCCACTAGCCCAGACCCAGGCTAGGCTTACCTTCACCAGGCGGCCAGACTGAAATAAGGCCAGGACCCCAAAAAAGTTACCAAAGGCTGCGTTCCGCAGGTGCTTCTGGTGAGGACAGGGGAGAGGCTGTGAGAGCCAGGCTCAGCTGCTCACTGTCTCCCCATGTCTAAGGCGCCCTCCCTGGGGGGCTCCAGAGACCCAGGATGGGGAGGCACCGGGACTCACCTTCCTCTTCAGGTCGTGCTTCTCCCTTATTTGCTCCCAGACACTGCACAAGGGGACTTCCTCCAGGACCTGCAAAACCTGGAAGAGCACGCCTGTTAGGCCGGCTCCTCCGACCCCCGCGGCTCCAGGCAGCACCCCCACCCCCCCCAGCAGTCCCTCCCCCCAGGCCCCCGCCTCACCTGGCTCAGGGCCAGGCTGAAGCCCGGCCTGGCCGCCTCCCTCGTGGCTCCCAGGCCCTCGATGAGCCGCTTCAAGGCATACTGGAGCTCGGCCTCCTGCGGAGCGGAAGGGGGAGGGAGAGATGGAGGGTGAGGCCCGGCTTCCCGGGGCCCCGACCCTCGGCTGCCCGGCTCCCAGCGCCCCGATCCTCGGCTCCCAGGCCCCCGGCCCCGGCCGCACCTGGGGCCGCGCCCGCAGCCGCTCCACCAGCGCCGCCGTGGCCGCCAGCCGCTCGTCCTGGGCCGGCTTGGCGATGTCCCAGAACAGGTCCAGGAAGTCCCGGCTCTGCTGCAGCAGAGGCGCCGGCACCGCCGGGGCAGCGGCGGAGGAGGGGGCGCGCTCCTCCGGCCCGGCGGCCCCCCGCTCCTCCTCGGCCGCCGCCGCCTCCTCCGCCGCCGCCTCCGCGGGCTCCAGCTTCAGCTCGGCCGCCGCCGCCGCCTCCACCCCCTCCTCGGCCGCCTCCACCCTCTCCTCGGCCGCCTGCACCCCCTCCTCGGCCGCCTCCACCCTCTCCTCGGCCGCCGCCGCCGCCTGCACCCCCTCCTCGGCCGCCTCCACCCCCTCCTCGGCCGCCTCCACCCTCTCCTCGGCCGCCGCCGCCGCCGCCGCCGCCGCCGCCCGCGGCCCTCGCGAGCTCCGCAGGCTGCGTGTCTGCACCATGATGAGCCGCTGGGCCAAATGACCCACGTGCTTCCCCGGGGCCGGTTCAGCCACACTGCTTCCGGGGCACGGCGCTAGGGCGCCTGCGCGCTGAGGGCGGGGTCCAATTGCGCCTGCGCGCGGCGGGGGCCGGAGCGGGCGGAGGCAGCTCTGCGCCTGTGCACCGGAGGTGGGCGGGGTCTAGGGCGAGCGGGGGCCCCTCCCCTCTTCACCGCTTCCTCCCTGCTCCGCAGTCCTGCCAGCCTGGGACCCGGAAGTGGCGGGGCGGCCGCCGGGGGTGGGGGAGGGGGGAATCAGGGGGAATATCCCGGGTTCGAGTCCCCACAGCGGTGCCGCCACGCATGGGCACCGACCGGTCAGATTGGGGAGGGAGCGTCCCCGCAGCCGTAACACCCATGAGGGCCGCCGGCGGGGGAGGGGCCGCGACTCCCCCATTTACCGACGCTCCGAGGGTTGGGCCGGAGCCAAACGCAGTCTCCTCCTGGGTCCTGCCCCGATGCCCGGACCCTCACCCCGCAGGGGCGCTGCTCGGGAGGCCCGCGGCCCTTCCGAAGGAGTCTGGGAGCCTAGCCGGACCCGGAGCTCGCCCCCCAGGCCTGCTTTGGAAGAGGAAGCGGGGCCTTGCAGAGCCAGGCCCGGGCGCCTGGATCACCCTCCCCAGCGCGGGCGAGCCTGGGGGGATGGACGGCCTGGGCCGAGGCGAGGCGCTGTCCGTGGTGCTGACGGCGGCTCCCCTTTCCAAAGGCATTCTCCCGTCCGGCAGAGCCTCGGACCGTCAGCCCGGTGCGGGAAGCAGGAAACGTCGCCCTCGTGGGACAGGTCTGAAAACGGAACCCAGAACAGCGCACAGGCTGGCGGCCGCAGCCCTGCCCTCCTGATCTGGACCCCAGGCTCCTTCCAGTGCCCTGACCCTGTCTCCCTGAGGACTCTTTTACACCCTGTCCTACCTAGAGTCTGCACTGCCTTGGTGCTCCTGCCCTCAGATCAAGAGAGACAGAAACAGGAAACAAAATGAGCGAATCTTGACAGCCCACCAAGGCGCCTGTGGATGGTTCAGCTGGTGGGAAAGCAAGCTCAGAACATGCTGGCAGGGCTCTTCTCAGCCTCCTAACTGCAGAGCTCCTTGCCCAGGTATAGGCAAGCCTGGGCCTGTGATGCGCCCTGTTCTAGCCCAGAAGCTGAAGCCAGTCCTAAGCCCCACTACACAAGGGGTCCAACCTATTCTGCACACAGCTTTAATGTTGACAAGGTTGAGAAATGTCCTCAGAGGCAGGCGTTTGGTCGAGGCCTAGAAAGGGATACAAATGGTGAGAAAAAAAAGTCATTTTTCTTTTATATTAGTAAGCAGTTCTCAAACAAGGATCCAGGCTTCTTCATCTGTGTTGCTTCACTGGGGCCCAGATCCTGTAAAGTCTGTCTCTAAAGGACATGGCTGATTGATGAGATTGTCCTAGCTATTGAGGTATGTGCACTTCAATCTTGGGTGGGTGCTTGTGTCTGGAGAATAAACAGAATTCAGTCTAGGTGAGCCCTTACCCCAGAGGAAATGTGCCCCTCTCCTGGTACTCCATTAGAGTTTAGGGTAGCCAGCAAATGAAGGAGAAAAGCGTGGTCTGGATGGAGTTGGATTCCCCTGTCCAGAGTGCTGGAAGTGGCTAAGGCTCCTGATCAAGACACTTCTCAGCAGGAAGCACTGAAGACTTCTAGCCTACCTCCTCATGAAATGTCCATCAATAAGGGTTGATTTTTCAGTTGTCAAGGGAATTCCCTTTAAGGGATTATTTAAAGCCTTCAGGCTCTCCATATTTTTTTAGTTGCCAAAAGAAACCACTGGTCATCAATTTATTGATTATTAGCTAGTCTAATTAATAAATTGACTATTATTTACCCAAAAATTCAGTCTCTTATGTCTTTTCATTCATAATAGTGGGGAAGGATGGTTTCATATATCTTTGATTGAACTCTGTGACCTCACTGAAGACAATCAGTCATCAACCAACATCACTTTTGAAATACATGGGCTGGTCACAGAGGCCTTTCTTCAGCTCTGAGGTTCTGGGACTCTCTTGGGAGAGTGGAGTCAGGAATGGGGATTCTAGCTTTGCATTCTCCTCAGTGAGGGAGCTCAGGGTTTTCCACCTGCCTTTCAGTCTAGGTTTGCAAAATTCTGTGACTTTGAGCAAGGATCTTCCCCCTCCCGGCTTTTGATTTCTCTTCTGTCAATTGGGAGCATTGGACTAAATGGTATCTATGGTCCTTTCCAACCCTAGATCTTAGTTCCTGTGAGGAGAGACTAGAGCAGAATGACCACTCAACTCAGTGCTGGCCTCTGGGATGACAGTGCTCCAGACAGAGTCCAAGGTAATGAGCAATGTTCTATGCACAGTGAGCCATTCCTTAGAACGAATAGTATTTTAGAAAGGGAAAAACCCCCAGTTCAACTGATTGATGCACTGAAAAAGTTCCAAACTGTTAGCAGTGTGTGCCAGCTGTGTGTCTCCTCCTCTGCAGAAGGTTAGGCCAGGAGTGTCTTGTAGCTTTTCATCTAATGCTGCTTGAACTTTACAATCATGTTATATTTACTTTGGATTTTGTGGTACGCCACTGTTCTTTTCACTTACGTTGTTTGAGTTACTGTATAGATTGTTTTCTTGGCTCCGCTTACTTCATTTCTCCTAAGTTCATGTAACTCTTTCCACACTTCTCAGTGTTTATCACATACCTCATTTTTTACAGTACACTGATATTCCACTCCATTTACATATAACACTTTGTTTACCCATTCCATTACTGATGGGCATCTTTGTTTACAAATCATAGCTATTACAAAAAGAGCTGCTATAAATATTTTGGAGTGTATGGACACTTTTTTCTTATTGATTGCTTGCTTGGGATATAAGCCCCAAATCTGGCCTGCTTACCAAGGCAGATAGGAACCCCACCCTGTAGTCAAAACACCAAAAAAAATGTACAAAAACTTTTGTGAAGATGATTCCACTCGCCATTGTTACATGGAATGTGTGCACACTTACAAACAACATGAAATCCTCTAGACCTGAAAGATGAACAGCTCTTGGAAGAGATCTCAGCAGACATCCCATCCAAATAGCAGCCCTGAGTTAAACAAGGCTACCAAATGAAGTCCAGCTCACTTAAGTCAGAGCCAGCTACATGTTTCTCTAGATTAGTCTTAGTGAAAGGGAGCATTGTGAAGCTGGTGTAGGTTTCACAACCAAAACTAATCTAGTGAACAAGCTTGTATGCCTCTCAAAAGGAATGAACAGCTAGTTCAAGATAATGTAATTGCCACTTGGAGGAAAACACCATGCAACCATCATCAGTGCCTGTGCTCCCACCCTGATGATCCCTGATGATGTCAAGGAAAAATTTTTATGAAGACCTGGAGACCCTCATCATCAATATACTGAAAGATGGCAAGCTTATAAGCTTATAATTCTGAATGACTTCAATGCAGGAGTAGACTCAGGCTATCAGATATGGCAGGAAATCCTTGGGAGGAATGGAATCAGAAATTGCAATAGCAATGGTCATTTACTACTGAAGACTTGTGCATCTCATGACATTCCCATCACAAACATTGTCTTCTGTTTACCTAAATGAGGGTACATCCCTCACTGCTAACATTTGCATTTAATAGATTATATCATTGTAAGGACAAGAGACAGGATGTGAGAGAGATGAGGTCAATGTGTGGTGCAGAGTGCTGGACTGATCATAGACTTTTCCTTTTCAAGATAAACATTCACATTCAACAAAAGTGGTGGCCCCAAGGCAGAAAACTACCTGAAGACTTAATGTCAATGGACTAAAGCACTTCTCTGGGAGTAAAGAGTTTATTTCTAACTTGGAGACAAAGTTGAACCAACACACAGTTGGCTATAATATTGATGATGAAGGGCTCCACGTCTTCATAAAGGACTGGGCAGCTTTCAGAGATTTGGTGTACAGCACTGCATTTACTCATCTGGGTGAAAACACGCATAAAAATCAAGACTGGTTTGATGAAAATGATGAGGAAATTCAAAAACTGCTAAATGAAAAACAAGAACTCCACAGGGTTTACCAGCAAATTAGTTCATCTGTTTCTAAGAAGGCAGTGGTTAACTTCATCAAAAGTGCAGCCTGGGAAAACTTATATGAACTGATGCTCAGTAAAAGGAGCAGAGCCAGGAGAATTTTGTACATAGCAACAACCACACTGTGCAAGGAATTTTTCTGGTAGACTTAGTACTTCATTGCAATGTAAGGACTTAAAAAATTCCCAATTGACTCTTGAGGCAAAATGCCTTCCCCAACCAGAGAAAGAACTATGGAATTTGATTACAGAATGAAGCAGATCATTTTTTTTGTATTATGTTTTGTTTTGTTATATGATTTCTCCCATTCATTTTAATTCTTCTATACAACATGACTAAGGTGAAAATGTATTTTAATAGGAATGTATGTGTAAAACCTATATAAAATTATATGTCATCTTACAGAGGGAGGGGGAGAGAGAAGAAAAAATCTAAGCTATATGGAAGTGATTGTAGAACATTGAAAACAAAATAATTTAGTAAAAAAAAGAAAGATAAGCAATTCAAAAAAAAGTAAAGTGCAAGTGAAGCTTGAAGAGATGCAGGATTCTTGACTCAGTAAGAAGACAGATGGAATTCCATTTTATGCGGATAGTAACAAACCAAAGTGCTTTTATAATGCCCTGAAGGTTTTTTGGGCCAAAGACCTATGGCACATCTCAACTACTCGGTGCTGATGGAGCCACATTGATGAAGGATAAAGATATGATCCTGGAGAGATTGACTGAACACTTCCATAGTGTTCTCAACAGACCATTATCAATCAATGCTGAAGCCACTGACCATTTACCTCAGGTTGAAATCAATCTCTCTATCTGAAAAAGAGACTGTGAATGTTGTTAGGCTCCTTTGAGTGGCAAAGCTCCTGCTTCTGTTCTGTTCCACCTGAGATTTACAAGACAGGGGGTCTATGGCTCATACAAAAGATGAATGAAATCTTCAGGTTATATGGCAAGAGGAAATTATTCCCCAGGAGTTCAAGGATGCCTCCATTGTCCATCTCCATAAAGTAAAGGGAAATAGACTGTCCTGTGACAATCACAGGGGTGTCTCTCTCTTAGTCATTGACAGAAAGTTTCTTGCCAGATTCTTCCACAATAGCTGACCCTTCCCCTGGAAGATGGTCATCTACCTGTGTGAATTCAGGAAGGACCTAGGAACAGTCAACATGGTATTTTCTGCCCAACAACTTCAAGAGAAATGCCAGTATAACAGAGATCTGAACACAACATTTGTTCATCTGACCAAGGCCTTTGATACTGGCAGTTGTGAAGGCTTGTGGAAAATTATGTCAAAATTTGGTTGCCCAGAGTTCATCAGTTTTGTATGTCAATTTCACAACAGCATGTTTGCCTGGGTTCTAGATAATAGATGATCCTCTTGTGTTTTCCCAGTTACCAAGAGTGAAGTAAGACTGTGTGCTTGCTCCCATGATTTTTAGCATAATGTTTTCAGCAATGTTATCTAATGCCTTCAAAGAGGGCAAACATGGCATCAAGGTCAGTTACCATACTAATGGTAAATTATGTAACTTGAAAAGGCTACAAGCCAAGACTAAAGTGGAGGGAGAGTTGGTGCTTGACTTTTTGTTTGCAAATGAGTGTGCCCTCGATGCATCCTCTGAGGCTGAGCTACTACAAAGTATGGATCAGTTCTCTGCCACCTGTGCTAATTATGGCCTGACAGTTAACACCAAAAAACCAGAGGTTGTCCACCAGCCCGCCCCATACCATCCATTGGTTATAGCAAATGGAGAAATTCTGAATGTTTTGGATACCTTAGCAGTATATTTTCCAGGGATGTACACTTAGATGATGATGCTGACATACACATTGCTAGTGCTGGCTCAGTGTTTGGGAGGATCCAAAGGAAATTGTGGGAGAGAAGAAGTATTAGCTTGCCTATAAAAGTGAAGGTCTACAAACCCATTGTGCCTACTTCATTGTTGTATGCCTGTGAAACCTGTACAGTCCAGCAGCATCATATCAGGAACTGAATAGCTTCCATTTGAATTGTTTTAGGAAGATTCCGAAGATCAGCTGGCAAGAGAAGGTACTAGGCACTAAATCTTCTCTTGAACTGAACTGCCAAGCATTCCAATTCTACTAAGAGAGTTCAGCTCAGTACAGGTGCCTAAAGACTATTTTAGAGAGAACTCCCACAAGGCAAATGTGCCCATGGTAGTCAGAAGAAGCAATACAAGGACACCCTCAAGGTCTCTCTGAAGAACTTTGGAATCAGTTGCGAGACACGAGAGACATTGGCACAGGACTGCCCACCATGGCGTGCCTACATCAAAGAAGACACTGAGTTCTATGGGGAAAGAAGAACTGCAGTAGCTCAAAAGGAACGAGATGTGCAAAGGTACAGCCACCTCTACTCCAAATGCTTTTGCCCAACCTGTGGGAGAGCCTTCTGAGCTCATGTTGACTGGTGAGCTACAGTCAGATACACTGCATCTTGACCTCAACATAGTGACATAGTGATGTCATTTTGGTCCTCCCAGTAAAGGATTCTCTGGTTCAAAGGGTAAGGACATTTGAGTCACTTTATTTGCATCATTCCAAAATGCTTGTTCTTACTTCACAGCTCTGTCAACCATGTGGTCGTGTTCTATCTCCACACTCTCCACCAACATTGACTGGGGTCATTTTTTTGACATTTTCACCAGGATGAGAGGTAAAAACTCAACATTGTTTTGATTTGCCTTTCTCTAGTATTATGGATTTGCAGCATTCTTCCTTGTGATTAGAAATACTTTTAAGAACTGCTTGTTCATCTCCTTTGACCACTTATCTACTGGAAAATGGCTATTTGTTTCATATATAATATACATGTGTATAGTACATACATAGGTATATATGTGTATAAATTGTTTCTATATCTTGGTTACCAAACTCTTATCAGAGAAATCTGATACAAAGACTTTTTTCCATTTAACCCCTTCTCTTCTTATCCAGAATGCCTTAATATTGTCTGTGCAGAAGTTTTCAGCTATGTCTCATCAAAGATATCTATTCTATCTGTCATAATTGCCTGTTTCTCTTGTTTGCTTAAAGAAACATCCTTACCCATAGCTGTGAGAGGTACATGATCTCTTTCTCACTTAATTTTTTTTAGCATAATGCTCTTTAATATTAAAGTCATGCCCATTCAGAATGCATTGTGGAATGTGGTATAAGGTGTTGGTCTCAGTTTAATTTCTCCCAGACTGCTTCCCAGTTTCTCCAGCAATTTTTGTGAGATAGGAAGTTTTTTCCTAAGTAGCTTCTTTGTTCCACTTTATCAAACACTGGGCTATTGAGTTCTCTTGTTTCTGACCCTTCCCTATCTAGTCTGTTCCATTAATGTATCTTTCTGTTTTTCAACCAGTCCCAGATGGTTTTGATGACTGCTGCTGCTGGAGGATAGAGTTTGAGGTCTGGAAGTCTTATTCCCTTTTATCCTTTCTTCTTTCCCTCATTTCTGTTGATAGGCTAGATCTTTTGTTTTTCCAAATTAATGTTGTTATCATCATATCAAGCTCTGTACAGCATCACCTTGGTGATTAAACTGATAGGACATTAAAAGTGTAAATTTAGCAATACTGGTATTTTTATTAGATTGCATTTTTGTTGTTGATGATGATGAAGGTGGGTAATATCAGTCACATCTGATCTCCCATGACCCCATTTTGGATTTTCTTGGCAAAGTTACTGGAGTGGTTAGCCATTTTCTTCTCCAGGTCATTTTACAGATGAGGAAACTGAGGCAAAGAGGGTGAAATGACTTGCCCAGAGTCACACAGCTGGTTAGCATCTGAGGTCATATTTGAACGCAGGTCCTCCTGGCTCCAGAGCCAGTATTCCATGGGCTGTGCCATCTAGCTACCCGGATTGGATTTACAGGCATGTTATATCCTAGAGCACCGTATATTTCTCCAGCTACTTAGATTATTCTTTATTTTTTAAAAAGAGTAATTGGTAATTAAATCTATGCAAGTCCTTTGTGTGCTTGGGGAGGTCAATCTCAAAGATCATTGTATGCATTTTGTAGGAATGGGATTTCACTTCCTTGTGCTTCTTGGGCTTTATTATTACCATATAGAAATGCCGTTGGTTTTTGAGGATTTATTTTGTAGCCTGCAGCTTTGCTAAAGTTATTGATTGTCTCAATTAGTATCTTTGCTGGTTCCCTAGAGTTTTCCAAGTAAGCCGTCCCAGCATCAGCAAACAGGGATACTTTTATCTCCTCTTTTCCTTTTTTTATTCCTTTACTTCTTTTTTCTTAGCTTATTGCTATTGCTAGCATTTCCAGAACTGTATCAAATAATAGCAGAGAGAGTGCTCATTCTTGTTTCACTGTTGTGTTTACTGGAAAAGGTTCTAGTGTATCTCCATGGCATGTGATGCTTGCTTTTGGTTTTAGATAGATGTTTTTTATGGTATTGCAAAAAAAGGTTCCTTTATGCCTATACCTTGTAGGGTTTTTAGTGGGAAAAAATGTTTTCTTTGTCATAGAATTTTACTGAATCTATTAAGATAAGCATGTAGTTTGGGATGTTTTGGTTTTAAATTATGTGGATTGTTTTCTTATGTTCAGCCAGTCCTGCATCCTGGCTTAAATCCCACTTGACCACAATGAATGATTTTTTTGGATAAATCATTCTAGTCTGTTGGATAGGATTTTGTTTAAATATTTTCAGTCAGTGTTCACTAATGATAATGATATAATTTTCTTTCTCTATCTTATCTTTCCCCAAATTAAATATTAGGACTATATTTATTTGATGAAAGGATTCTGGTGGGAAGATTTCTTTTC
>JAQQSK010005238.1:0-15621 GCA_028658325.1 Potorous gilbertii
AATCAATTTCTAGTTCTTAATGTATGATCCTATTGTTCCCTCCCTCGAAATATGAGTATATCCTCTCCCTTTTTATCCCCTTATCTTCCCTCCTCCTTTTCCCTCTCTCTCCACCCAAACCATCACTTTCTAAGTTATATCCTACTTATCGGAAGGTAAGTTACTTTCTATGCCTTTTTGACTTTGAGAGAGCCAAGCAATATGCAAAGAACTATATGCAAACAAAACATAATCAAGGTAAATATTATATAATCAACAAATGGGAGTCACTAACATGAAAAGGGTTTGAGAAAGGCTTCTTCTAGAAGATGGAATTTTAGCAGGGACTCAAAGAAAGTCTGGGAAGCCTGGAAATAGATGGGAAGAGAGAGAATGACAATTTCATTGGAGTTTTGGCAGAGTAACCAAGCTTTTTCTTCCAAGATCCCTATGTAGAGCTATATTGAACCATGTCAACCCAGGGAATATTGAGTTTTTAATGACTTAGGATCCAGCTTGAAATGTCTTTAGCACAGCATAATTGTGGTAAAATTAGGCAACAGATGGAGTAGATTGTGTTAAAACTGTGCCTTATTCTGGTCCACCTCCCCTCCTTTTAATCAATATAGTCAGTAGATTTATAATTAACAGATATAAAGGGACAATAACAGGCAATGAGATTGCAAAGATGAGCCTGAAAGGCATGTACGTAACTGTTTCAAAGATCAAAGGAGCATGATTTGCAAATTGTATCATGTATTAACCAAAGTTCATATCTTGGTAATATGTGTGTATGTGTTCATCCTTCACTGCTGAAGAATACCATGCCATCAGAGAAATAATGACGTGACTTATACTTGATTTTGTTTTGAGTGAGGGGGAGCTGTGCAGGTCACCAGCCTCACTTCTCCTCCAGAGTCATCTGAATCCAATGATCGGAAAGACATTCATCAGGATGAGTGGAGATGACCCAGCCTGAGGCAATTGGGGTTAAGAGACTTGCCCAAGGTCGCACAGTGTCTGAGGTGAGATTTGAACTCAGGTCCTCCTGACTCCTGCACTGATGGTCTATCCACTCTACCACCTAACTGCATCTTGTAGTATGTGTTAGATCAGGGGAAACCCTCTAGGTGGTGATATCAAAGTTCTGATCCTGTGATATGTGAATTCCAGACAAAATCCAGCCTCCACTGTTCCAGATCAGCAGAATCAGCAGATCAGCAAAGGGTGCTGATGACTTTGAGATGATGTGGATATGTCAAGGAACTATCTCCAAAGTGTCATGGATAGTTGGTCTGTTTCCACAAAAAACAAAGGAAAAACCAACACTTGCTTCTTCACCACCCCCAGTACTCTTCCATCTGAATCAGATCCATGCTGACCGACTCTAGCCTATAGTTACATGAATGATATTCTCTGCCTATCCCCTTCCCTAATCTTTACCCCACACCACCTGCCTTCCTTCACCACTCCACCCATGTCCATGAGATCTGTCTCTGTATCACTCTTCACCCTTTGTCTCTGCCTTTGCAAGCTTTTTTGCTGCCATACTCTGTTTAATTAAAGCGTAATTGCCATCCCTTTTCCCACTGCCAATTGTAGTCTTTTCTGGCAAGTATACAAAATATTGGACATGCCTGCCCCCCATTTCATAATTTCATAAATAATCAAATTCATGGATTTTCAGCACCTCTACCCTTCCCCATTGTTTCCAGCATTGGTTCTTCTCTGACCACTTTCAGATGCCTAAAAAGCTCATTCTGTATACACATTCCTTCCACATCTTTCAAACCTGATCTCTGGAAAGAATATGTTTTCATTAAATGTAAAGGACTAATATTTGAAAATCTTTCTCTTTGATGAGGGCAAAGGCATGAAGGGTTTTTCTAATTTAATAGACTGACAAAGCATTTACCTAAAAAAACAGAATTCTAAGTAGGATTTTAGTCCTGCTCTTCTGGAGGTGGGGGAGGTATTTGGGGGCTTCCAAATGACAGCAGAGTAAAATGATAGAGTTCATAATGGAAGAAAGTTGGTTGCCTTGGGGTGCCTTGTGCTGGAAATTACTTAACATTACACTTCATGGCGTGCCTTGGCTTAGAATGGAGAATTAATGGCATCCCTGAAGGGGAAGGTGCAAGTTTTGCTCAAGATAAGACTTTCCTACCAAAGGGTCCAACAAGGTTGCCTGAAGAAGTAACAAGATCTCCCTCATGAAAAATATTTGAGCAGATTTTGGATGAGTACAAAACTTATAAAGACTCATGAATAAAATAGGGATGGGACCGACAACATGAACTCTGAAGTTCCTTCTAATTATGATCATTCTGTTTTCTGATTCTGTGTATTTTTTCCCCATTCCAAGGTATAAGAATATAAAAGGTTAAAAATTTTCCTAGCTAAAATTTGTAGGCTTTAAGTTGACAAATAAAAGCATATAGTTAAAATTACACAAAGCCTCTGAAAGCCAGCATCCTCTCAAAAAAAATGTATAGTCATATGTAGTGTGAGATTTCTTCTCAAGGTGTTGTTGAGAATGTACTTTATTGTTTAAGTGTCTTTTGTTGCACTGACTAAACTGTGCTCCTCGCATACAATCCCATAAAAGAAAGCTCTTGAAGCAGGTGATGAATCTAAGTTGAATTGAATAGAATTGTACTCGTATATTCTTAGAGCTAGAAAAGATTCCAATTCCCTCATTTTACAGAGGAAGCAATGGAAGACCAGGAAGGGAAAGCAATTTGAATTGCTCAGTAACTGCACCATAAGGGAGGTCTTCTGCCTCCCAGCTCAGTTCTTCTCAATGCACCACATTACATTTCTACTTCTAGGACTGAGAAATGATTAGTTACCCAGTCACATGGGTGCTAATGTATAAGTGGTTTTTTGTTTGTTTTCGGTTGTTTTTCAGTTGTGTTTGACTCTTCATGATCCTATTTAGAGTTTTCTTGGCAAAGATATGGGGATAATGTTCCATTTCCTTCTCCAGTTCATTTTACATATGAGGAACCTGAGGTAAACTGGGTTAAGTGACTTAACCCAGGGTCACACAATAAGTGTCTAAGGCCAGATTTGAACCCAGGAAGATGAGTTCATGACTTCAGACCCAACACTCTATCCATTGTGCTACCTAGATGCCTGAAAGTGATACATAACTTAATTAAAACTTCCTTTACCTGAACTGCTAACTTTAGGTTTATCACTGACTCAACTTTGCCAGGAATAGCATTCAAAGACTAAGTGCTCAGTAAGTGATCCTCTCAGCCCTTCTCCCATATACCCCCCAGTAGCACTTATGCATCATCATCTAAAGTGGTGAAGTTTTAAAAACACAATGAATTTGAATTTTTATTTAATTTCCATGATACAATACATGCAGTACAAATCAGACAAAGAGGTCCTTCCAGACCCCTCTGATCTTGTGTTCTAAGAAGTCTGGCAATAGTAATATCTCATGTGTGTGTAGGACTGCTAATTTTCAAAGCACCTTCTTTATTTTCTCAATCTTCCTATCACACCTGTAGGGGGAAAATGTAGAAGAGCCGTTATTATGATGATTCAGCAGGTGAGGCACCCAAGGCTTCAGAAACTTTAAATTTGGAATAACATAGATCTAGATGACCTGCTTTTGGTGTTTTTCACTGATGAAGGAAACTCAAGTTATTGTCCATGGACTGGTCTGGAACCAGCATTGCCAAATGGCTTTCCCAAAAACCTTTTCTTTCTTCTGAAACCCTCTTGGGGGGAAGCAACAGACTCTTCATTGCTGTTTTCTTCAGAGCTTGAGCTCCTGCTTCCTAAACCAGTGGGATGCAAAGGCCATTCACGGTGACTGTCTTCACACAGTGTTCCATTCTCCTGACACCTGGATCTACTCCAGAACCTGTGACTCTCATTGAAGGTTGCAGCAGCCATACACTCGGCAGCAGTCTGATCACAGGAGCACAGAAGCTTCTCACACAGACTCTGCCCTCTACCTAAAGAAGCAAAGGGAAAACAATGGACAGCTCAAAATGTTACATCCTTGTCACCAAGAATAATTCACAAGTATATAGTAAAACTTTATATTTTACCAAGTCTTTCTTTACAATAGCCTTAGGACACAAGTATGACATTATCACCCTCATTTTAAAGATAAGGAAACTGAAGCTCAGAGAGTTATATGACTTGCCCGTTCTTACAAAAAAAACTGGCAGTATCTGGATGGAGACTCAGATCTTCTCAAATTTTAAGTTGAGTACTCTTTCTACTTAATCACCTCTTACAAAGAAATTTGTTAACTAGAATGCTTCTTCAAACACAATTCTGTATTATACAATATGTGGAAATGGAATCCCCTGCTGGATTATAAACTCCCTGAGGAACTGGAAGGCACTTGGGAGATATTCTTGTCTAGCCCCTGCCTAAAGCAAAGCTCTCATCTATAGCAGCTTTAACAGGTGAGCAGACAGCCTGTGCTTCAGCACTCCCACTCATGGAGAGCTCCCATAGTAACTTACAAAGCAGCTTAGTCCACTTAAGTATGACCCTCACATTTAGGAAACTTTTATGTTTTTCCAATGTATTCTTCCTTGTAAATTCTACTCATTAATCCTAGTTTTGCCTTCTAGGCTCAAGTAAAACAAATCTTTGATTTCTCTTCTGCATGACAGTCCTTAATAGATTTGAAGATCCCTGTATCTTCATCTAATTTGTTCTTCTTTACTATAGCCTAAACATCTCCAATTCCTTTAGCCAGTCATATAATAAGGCTTTCATTTCTCTTACCATCCTAATCACATTTCTCTGGACATGCCCTAACTCATCTGAGCTCATAATACCAGCTGTGTTATGATTGGTGTGGAGGAAGACAGAATGACCACCTCCCTTACTCAGCATATTGGTGTTTCACAATTTGGATCTATCCTAGAACCAAGTATAATAATCTTTTCACAATAGGCACTGAATAAATACAATGAATTGTATTGAATTTCAAGGTGGAATATGAATGGTAATTACCCTATCAGGACATAGTTGTGTCTCAAGGCTTCCCTATGTATCAGATGGAGATTCATAGAGTTGTTACTAGACTCAAATAAGAAAAGTAAGTGCAAAGGTGCTTTGTAACTGTTATACCTGCATGTACTTTCCCTTCCTCCACTTCCCAGCATGTTGTCTTCACACATTAGAATGTAAGCCCCTTGAAGGCAAAGGCTACCTTTTTTGTCATATTTGTATCACTAGCACTTGGCACAGCACCTGACATATCGAGTTCTCAGTAAATGCTATCTCTATCATTTATCTATCTATCATCAATGTATCTATGTATCTATCATTTATGTATGAATGTATGTATCTGTCTGTCATTTGTCTCTCTATCAGTGTGTCCTCTCTTTAAAGAGCTACAGGAATGTAAATTATTACCATTTATCATATTGTTAGTATTTCACCTGGTAGCCTAAGCTGCCCTTGATCTATGAGTTCTTTGACCAGATCCTGATTTTCAGATTTCATTTATTGACCATTCCAGGCTTCTTTCTCTCTTACATATAGCCTTTGATTTAGCCATATTTCTTCACTGACCATCCCCTTATACTTTTTCTACTCTGCATCTTCTTCACTTGCAAAAAATTCTTTTCCAGTTCCCCAAAACCTTTGCTTTTGTAAATCCCATTCATTTTTCAAAAATCAACTCAAATCCCATCTCGTCCCAATGAAACTTTTCAAGTCTGATCCTTACATTTCACCTTTTGCTACCTGACTTATAACCTTGTCATTCAACTGAAACGAACAGGATTATTTTATACCAGGTCCAACTCCATTCTTCCATGAAGACTTCTCTGGTGATCTCAGACGACAGGGATCTCTCCTCTCTTTGATCACCTGAATACAATTCTACAAGGCTTCACTAAGTGCCTACCCTGCTGGAAACACTGTCTTTGCCACTCATTTGACCCTTAGCATATAATGCTTTGTATTGTTAATTCTTCTTACTTGTCTATGTATGCTCCTTGAAGGCAAGACTCTTTCTATTTTTTTTTTCTTTTTATGCTCAGAGTTGAGCACTGTGTAAAGTGCATGATTGGTACTAAAGGAATGTTTATTGGTTGAGTATCTCCTCTGCTATATGACCAGTGACTTAGGGACAGGGGCTCTGCATTCTTGGAAGAACAGACTCTTAAGTTGGAAGTCATCACAGAGGTAGCCTGCATCACTCTACCCCTGAGCAGCCTATCCTATTGCCTCTATAGATTCCCCAGTAAGTGGTCATCCAATTCTACTTAAATGCTTCCATTGACAGGGGATTTGTTATATCCCAAGGAGGTGACTCATTCCATTTAAATTTCTAATAAATTTTCCCTCATATTTCTCCTCAATCTGCCTGTTTGAAATTTCTTTCAGTTGTTTTTAGTTCTGTATTCTTGGGCCAAGCAAAACAAATATAACCCTTCTACATTACGACCCTTCGTGTATTTTATAACAGCTCTCATACTCCACTGAAGCCTCCTGTGTTCCACTTTAGAAAAGTCTACTCCCTTCAACTGGCTTCATCTAATATCATCTCCATCCATTTTATACTTCTTAATAGGCCTCATGATGCCTAACATATATAATAGATGTTCAATGAACATTCTTTGCTTGATGCATTGAGAAATGGTGCTATCAGTTGGAGCTAATGCCATTTAAAATAACAGCTTCATAGAATTAGGGAACTTAGAGTTGTCTAGTTTTCTTCTTAGCTGAAGCATAAATCCCATCACCATAAGATGATAGTCACAATCCAGCCTCCATTTGAAGATCAAAATTCAGAGAAAAATAAGTAAAAGGAGGAGAAGAACATATACAACGATGACAATAACCCAGACAAGGCAATCAGGCTCAGGTCAGTCACAATAATCAGTCTTTGGAGAGTACATAATGAAACACATATGACAGAAACCTAAGGGACTACGGGAGCAGAATATACATATATTATTGGACCATTGTTATTTCAGTGGATATGAATTAATTTTGTTATTTGTATAGAGAGTTGGGGTGGGTGGGGAATAACAATTGTATAAAAATAGAGATATCTATAAAACTTTTAAAAATTCAGCATAGATAATATTTGAATTATTTATAATTTTGTTAGGGCTCTTATATTTTCTTTTACCTTGTTAATTTTTCTTGTGTCTTACTCATAGCATAATTAATTTATAAAATACTTGATATTTATTTTACTGTGTATTTATACATATATTTATACATACAAACACAAATATATATATACATATATGTACATATATATTGTTCTTTTGTGTTTATTTCCTTTCTCTAACCAGATTATTAAGTTGTGTGGAGAGAAAGGCCATGTGAACATGTAGCAGGTACTCAATGATTCCCTGCTAGCTTGACCTGAGCAACAACCTCCTTGGGACCACTTACATATTATTTTGTGATTCTCACATGTCACTTTGGATCTTGAACTCCTCTCTAACTCACAGCCAAATTTCTTCACTTGTTCCAAGCAACAATGATGTGCAAAGCAACACCTAGAACAAAGCAAAACGTTTCTTGTTCAAAGGCACCAAGTGTCCAGGCACAATTTTGTTTTCTCTTTAAAAACAAACTCCTATGTCTCCTCCTTTAAGGAAAAGGAAACAATCTATTAACAATGCCCTCTTGTAAACCAGGCAGATCAAAGCAACATCCCTAAAACTGTATTCTATGAATCCCTAGGGTAGGTGAAGCCAGCCAAGGAATTCTTCGGGGAAACAAAGTTGGAATGGTTGGAAAAAATAAAACATTCATCAAGTTCTTGTGTTCTGCTCTCCGTGCCAGGAGTGCACAATTTGTGGAATAAGCTGATGGAGATATTGATTGAAAATTGACTGGATTGCCCACAATTGTTGAATACTTTTAAACAGCATGTGATGTAACCAACAACATGATTATTGGTTTATCTCAGCAGAGTTCAAGTAGGACACTCAGTGTCCATTTATACTCTGACAGCTAGTATTGCCAAGCACTATGCTAAGTGATAGGGGTACAAGGTAAAAAACAGTCCCTCCTATCAAGAAACTTACATTCTAATGAAAGCAATGTCAGAAAACAGGTACACACAAATTACATATGGAATAAATCAGAGGTAATCTTAATGGAGAAAGCACTAACAGCTGGGGTGCCCAGGAAAGTCCTCTTGCAGAAGCATGCATTGGATATGAGAAATGAAGGAAGTCATGGAAACTCAAAGAGATGAGGAGAGAGAACATTCTAAGCATGGAAAATAGTATATGCAAAGGTAGGTGGAGTGCCAAGTGTGGGAAGGAGCAAGTAGATCAGTGTGGATGGATTTAGAGCATGTCCAAGAGAGTAATGTGTATTAATGGTGGGAAGGTAGGTTGGGGCCAGGTAGTGAAGACCGACTTTGAGATGCCCGTGGAATGACATATTTGAAATGTCCCCACTAAGCAGTTTGTGATGTGGGACTCAAAGCAAGACAGAGATCTCTGAATACAGGTGAGAATTAAACCCATGGAGGCTGATGACATCCCTAGTGTGGCACTATAGAATGAAAGGGCAGAAAACCCAGGAGAGAACCTTGAATTATACTAGCCATGTAGGCATAAGATTTGTGAATATTGTTGTACCAATACCCATCACAGTTTAAAAAAATGAGCATGAAAAAAGATAATAACATTAGCTCTGATGCAGCTGCAGACATTTGTGCCCCTAATTCAAGAATCAAATATGAACCTGAACTCTTGGGTGAGTTGGTGTCCCCTGCTAGACTCTTAAAATCTCACTACATATAGAGTCACGTTCATGTCTCTTAACCTTGGTATCTTCATCTGGAAAAGGAAGAGGTTGGATTAGACAACCTCTGGACTAGACAAGCTCTAAGGCCCATGCTAGTCCAGGGCCTGGCCCTTGGTAGACAATAAATGTGAAATGAACCTCATTTAATTAAAGACTCTTCCAGCTTTAAGAGTTTATGATTTCGCAGAAAGCATAGCACCTCTGGAATCAGGAGGACCTGGGTTCAAATATCTCCTTAGACTTTTACTATCTGTGTGATTTTGAACTAATTTGTTCAGTTAACCCTGAAGACACTTCACCCTGTTTGCTTCAGTTTCTTCATCTTAAAATGATCTAGAAAATGAAATGACAAACTACTTCAATATCTTTGCCAAGAAAACCCTCAATGTGATCAAGAAGAGTCAGACATGAGTGAAAATGACTGAACCACAATTTTATCTTCCCAATACGTCCAAAATAAGTTTGTTTTGTTTTCTTTGTTTGGCCTTTTTTTTCCAGCAGGGAACAGGAGGAGTCTGACAGCTACAACCAGCAACATAGAAACACTAAAGACTTGTGGTAAAAGGAAAAGCAAAAACATAGTCATTGTTCTCCAGGTGCTCACATTCTAATGGGAGAAATAAGCAGTCCATGAACTGTGAATTACATCCATACAAGTCATATGTAGTATAGATAGAAGATAATATTAAAAGCAAAGAACCAGGATAGAGGAGGGGCAGACACTATTTGGGGAAGGGGCAAAAGGACTGGTATGGATCTGCTGGCTTTGATCACTTCTTACATTATTTACTTCACATACTTTGAAAGTACTTAGCTCTATATATACATAGGCTGTTTAGAACATGAATATTCCTTTGCCTTCCATTTGTAAATAAGTCTAGGGGGTATCTCAGTCCTTCAGGATGGGCTTTACTGATAAGACAAATTTAGATCATTCATAGCAAGGGATCTTAACATGGAATCCATAGATATCCAAGAGATCTATGGATAGATTTCAGGGGGCCTGTAAACGTGGATGGGAAATATATATGTGTGTGTATGTGTGTATTAATATCAATATAATTGGTTTTCTTTGTAGCACTTTGTATTTTACTTTATGCATTCAAAAACTTTGTTCTGAGAAGGGGTCCACAGACTTCACCAGACTGACCCAGAGTCAATCCCTCTCTCTCTCTCTCTCTCTCACATACACATACACACACATACACATACACACAGACACACACACACACACACACACACACACAGCTATGTAGCTCTGATCTAAAAGTATTCCTGATCCTGGCTATCTTGATGAGTCAGGGCTTAATTGTAATGAACCAATGTCAGTTGACCTTGTGCCGGTACTGCGTCCTGACACTGCATTCCTATCACACAGCTATAATCTGTCATACCTATCCATGGAATCAGTTGGCTCTCCCCTTCCTTCTTGACCACAGTAACAACCATAAGATTCAAATTCCTCTGGGCACTGAGCTGTCAGACAAAAGAGCATTTCTCCAATCTGGGGCATCTCCTGCTTAACTTCTCCACTATCTCCCAGTTTCACAAAGGTGAATCTGTCACAATCTAATTTACAAAAAAAAAGAAAAAGAAAATCAAATATTCATATTTCAGGACATCACAAGATCTGAGTTTAAACACAATGAAATCCCTAGTAGTCCATAAAAGAACCATCTAGGAAGACCTTTGGAAGGCAATAGACCTTGGAGTCAAGAAACCTGGGTTCTAGCCTTCTTTCTGATACTGTGTGACTTTGGATAAAATAACATTATATCTCTGTCCCTCAATCTTCTTATCTGTCAGTGGAGACCACAAAAATAGAATGAGAGTTGGAAGGGACCTTAGAGGTCATCTAGTCTAACATGCTCACTTTACAGATGAAGAAACTGATGCTTTCAGGGGTTAAACTGCTCAGGATCAACACTGCTAGTAAATTTCTCAGATAGGATTTGAACACCAGTCTTCTCAACTCCAAGTCCAGTGTTCTATCCATTATACTATTCTGCTTCTCCTGTACAATCAAGCAATAATCTGTCAACAAACATTTGTTAAGCACCTACTACGTGTCAGACATTGGCTAAGTACTGGGGATACAAGAGAGCAGAAAGACAACCTCTGCCTTCAAGGAGTATATGGTGTTTTTACTAATTTTTTCTTTATTTTTCACATGCTTTTTTGTAAAGTGTGTTCCAAATTCTTTCCCTCCTTTTCTTTTCCTACCTCACCCATTGAGAAATTAAGCACTACAATATCAATTATACATATAAAATCATGTAAAGCACACTTCCATATTAACCATGTTTCAAAAAAAAGATAAAAGCAAGAAATGTAAAGGAAATTTTAAAAATCGCTTCAACCTGCACTCAGACTTCATCAGATCTCTGTCTGAAGGTGAATAGGGTTTTTATCATAAGTTCTTTGGAATTTGCTTGGGTTATTGTATTGATCAGAGTAGCTAAGTCTGTCAAAGTTGACCATACTGCTGATACCACGTACAATGTGTGAGGAATTTACATCTAATGTAGATAGCATTGGCCTTATCTATTCACACATACTTAAGTGTTTCGGTGTTATTTTTATTTATACAGTTGTTGCTATGGTATAAATTGTTCTCCAGGTTCTGCTCACTTCACTCTACATTAAATCTGGTCAAGTTCCTCTAAAATCATTCCTCTTGTCATTGGTAGGGAATGAAATTACATAATTCACACCACAGTACTTCAAAGAGACATGCAAAACCTTTAATAAATAAAAGATAACTGTCATTATCATTCTTTACTGTTCATGAAAACTTCTAAGGATGATGAAGTCATCACCTATGAACAGCTCTGATTTCTCCAGCTCACTTACCACATCCTATCTTGCACTAAGGTTATTAAGGACATGTCATCCCTCTACTTTAAGAAACTCTGTGTAATCAAGAGCTATGTATTTTTTCATCTTTGCATGACCATTACCTCGCACATAGTGACAACTGACTGTCTGTTCAGTACATCAACCATCAGTGTGTATGTGAATATCACCAAGTAAATTTCCCAGATTTGTCCCTTTACCTGTCTTTGTAAATTCCCTGACTTGAACTGCTCACCCTACTACTTTTCTTCCTCCACCTGTTAAACTATTTGGTGGGGTGAGAATTCCTGCATCTAGGGTTGTCTGTATAATTAAGTCAGGATTAAATCATACTGGATAGTCTGTGTCTTTCCCCATCAACATTTATACCTAGGCTAAATTGAGTTAAAGTGGACAGCAAGAGCAGCCTTGAAAGAAACGTCACATGGTATTAACATTCTTCTGGAAAGATTTGTATAGAAGTTCTGATTGTGTGTACAATAGTCATAAATTTTCCCTCCATCTACCAGGAGACCAAGGATAGTGTCTTGTCTAAAAGTTGTATCCCCAAAATTGCTATTGACAGGATCAGAGAAGGCTTCCAAACTGCTTACCACCAGGATACATTCCTCACCTCCTCTCATCTTACCAAATCCAGACTACCCTTACTTCCACTTTTTGTGAGCCATGGAATGATTTCCAGTTTTTAGGGAAATGAGAAATAGTTCTCTTTCCTCAAAATATTATGGAATGAGATAGGGATATATGGGAAATCTAACTAATATAAAAATCATTCAAATCAGTTATCACCAACTATGTACCAGAAACTGTACTAAGGACTGAATATACAAAGAAAGGCCAAAAAATGATCCCTACTCTCAAAGAACTTACAGTCTGACACAAAAGATACCAATTAAAAACTACCTTAAAAATACATGAAAAGGCAAAATGTGATTACACTGAAAAAAAAGAGTTGTAGATTCATTGAAGTGTACATACTCTTAAGGATACTATTGCTAGGCACATATCCCAAAAGAGATCAAAGGAAAAGCAAATGGACCCATATATACAAAACATTTGTAGCAGCTCTTTTCACTGAAGCAGAGAACTAGAAACGAAGGAGATCATCATCAAATGAGGAATGATATATGACTATAGTGGAATATTATTTTACATCTAAAAATGACAAAAGGGATATTTTCAGAGAACCCTGACCAGACTTCTATGAGCTAACACAGTGTGAAATGAGTACAACCTGGAGAACATTTTATACCATGGCAATTTATTCCATTCCAATGGGGATCTCCAGACCAAGTTGGGAAGGCTTCATGCACACTGCCTGAATAGGATGATGGTATCTCATGCAGAGCTGGCCTTACATGTGGGCACAGTGGGTGAATGGTACTAGATAAGTCTTGTCCCTACAAAAATGTCTTCTATGTTGACCCAGGGTGTCTGAAATTACCTGTAACTTACTCCTTAAGGAACTGAAGGTGGCTATTAAAATGTTGATGTGCCACAGGTTACAACAGCATTGGGTGTGGCAAAACTCTATTGAAACAGGTATTGCTTTTTGTAGACAGGAATAAGCAACTTTTATATAAGGTTAAAAGTAGTTTTGATTGGTACATGTAATTATGAGGAGATGAGGTTAGTGGACATGCACCAGACATCTTATAAAGATTAAGTGCTACATATTCAAAGTCTAAATAAGGTTTTAAACTGGAGTCACTGAGGCTGACTCATCCCAAGTAATGGAATTTGCACATATATGTGTATATGTTAATGTACATGTATATATGTACCTCAGTGTGTGTATAATATATTTATATCTATATGCATGCCCTTTTCAATTCAGTTCATTTCAATAAATGTTGAACACATACCTACTGTATGCCAGGCACTGTGCTAAATGCTAGGATTACAAATGAGGAAAAGATAATCCCTGCCCTCAAGGAGTTTGTAATCAAATAGAGGACACTTTTTGTACAGGGAGAGAAGACCAACAGGGAGCATTATAAATAAATTATATATATATATACCAAAAAGTGCACCCAATGCTGCTGCTTTTTTATGTTAATAAACTCCTTTCATCTTATTTCCTGAGTTTGCCTTACAGAATAGGGTGAGATTGTACCAAGATAATCTCTGTCTCTCTGTCTCTGTTTGTCTGTCTCAAGCACAGATATGCACACACATGCACACATACACATGTACTACATACACACATGTAGTTACACACATATACACATACATTATATACACACATGTAATATACACATGCATTGTATACACACATGTACCTACACACATATATACACATGTACTATATACACAAAGGCATCTATGCAATATATGCACACATGTGCTGTATACACACAGGTACATGTATTGTGCACACACAGGTAGTCACACATGTACATGCACTGTATTATGCACATGTAGTTGCACATGTACACATATTATGTACACACATGTAGTCACATACACATATACACATGTATTCTATACATAAATGTAGTTAAGCCAAACATACCCACCTTGGATTCAATATCACAAGAGTGCCAGTTTGGAGTTCAGAATCCAAACCCTCCTTCCAGTGATTTAATGGCTCTCTCATATCTATATGGGCAGCATATCTCTGCTCTAATCAGATCAAAGGACAGTACTGGTATTCCTACTCACCTTTTCCTCTTGTCTCATTAGGGATCAGTTCCAAAGCTTGAACTTCTGAGTCCCCAGATTTAAGGCCAGACAAGGCACTTGTTACTCCCTTTGTTATGGAGACAGGCTGCCTGGGACCTAAAAACACAGAGATGATAGTTCATATACAAACTGCTCAAGAGGGGCAAAGCCAAGATGGTGGACTAGAAAGACACACTTACACAGGGTCAGCCCCACAGCCCATAAAACACCTGTAGAGAGGGACTCTCAACAAATTTTGGAGCAGTAGAAGTGGAGAACAACAGAATGGAGGAAATTTCCAGCCCATGGAGACCTGAAAGGCCTACATAAACGTCAGTTGATCCAGGACATGGAGCCAAGCGCAGAGCCCAGCCTAGCCTTGGCTGAGCTGCGTGAAGACACGAGACTCTGGGAGGAGACTCTGGGGCAGAATCTCCAGCCACAGTAGGGGGTCCTTAGATTCCTTGGCCCACAGGGGCCAAAGGTCAGGGATGGGGTTTTATCAGGGAGCCAGGAAGGGAGAAGGGTGTTCCATAGCTCCAGTGGCAGGCAGCAGCCACAGAGCCAGCACAGCAGCCTCTACAGAAGCTCCATTGTTGGAGCATAAAAACCCCTGGGGGCATTGAAGAGCTGAGTCTTACCTCAGCCCTGGGTGGAGGCCCTGGCTGAACTGGTTTTTGTCTCAAACTGAATGGTGGCCCTGCCCATCCAGTTTATCTGAAAACCAGCCCCAAGTGCTGACTTTGTGGAACTGGAGGCCAGGTGGCTGTGGAGAGGTATCTCCTAAGATTCTAGGCACAAAAATCCCTCTCTGCATCCAGACCAGTACATGCTTGATTGTGTGACCTTGGAGGAACTGAGATCTCACAGATTCCCAGAGTATACCCTACTCTTGAAAAAGGACCCAAAAGTCAAGTAATTGGTTGGAAAAATCCCAGAAAAGGGAAAAAAAATAAGACCATAGAAGGTTCATTTCTTGGTGAACAGATATCTCCTCCCATCCTTTCAGATGAGGAAGAACAATGATTACCATCAGGGAAAGACATAGAAGTCAAGCTTTCCATATCCCAAACATCCAAAATAAATATTCAGTGGACTCAGGCCATGGAAGAGCTCAAAAAGGATTTTGAAAATCAAGTCAGACAGGTGGAGGAAAAACTGGGAAGAGAAATGAGAGAGATGCAAGCAAAGCATGAAAAATGGGTCAATACCTTGATAAAGGAAACCCAAAAAAATGCTGAAGAAAATAACACCTGTAAAAATAGGCTAACTCAATTGGCAAAAGAGGTTCAAAAACCCAATGAGAAAGAATGCTATAAAAAGCAGAATTAGCCAAATGGAAAA